>SKCR01004938.1:0-132170 GCA_019454045.1 Zanthoxylum bungeanum | reverse complement strand
TGAGCATGTTGGATTGATTTTGCTTCAATCTGTGTTAGACATAAATTGATTAATTAAAGCATGATTAATTAGTGTAATTGGTGTTTTGGAAATATTAATTTAACTAATTAATTACGGCTAATACACTTTAATTAAATAATTGTGATATTTGGAATATCGTGATTAAATTAATTGGGCTTAATTGGAATTGGGCTAAAAATGTTGTATTTGGGCTTAATATGCTTGGTTGGGCCAAGTTTGGTTTAGGATAATTGGTTGGATCCAATTGGGCCTAAAACCATTTCCATAAAGTCCAAATATAATAAATGGGCCTTTAAAATTTAATTGGGCCTAATGGGCCAAAATTAATTTTGTGGCAAAGAGTGATTCCTTATGGGCTTTGGTTGCCAAAGTCCATACCTTATGTATTAATTAAAAGCTCATTGGACTTTAATTAAATTGACATTGGATGTTAATTGGGCTTTGAGACCCATAAAGATTGGATTTGGAATCCAAGTTTAAAAGGCACATTAAAAGTGTAATTATTTAATTTGAATTAAATAAAGAATTAGTATTGAATACAAATTAAAATGGATTTAATATTGTAGTTTGATATAATTCAAGAATTCGTACTTTGAGTACTTATTCTTAAACGAGTTGGACTCGCGCAAATCAAATCGTTGTTTGAACATTGGATAGTCATTAATCAAAGATTAATTAATTGGATTAGATTGATTGACAACATGCTTTGTGTGAATACAAGGATATGATGTATGAATAATGTATATCAGATGGATATTAGATGGGTGAGGGCAATTTTGGAAATTGTTGTAATGAATTTAGAATTTATTAAATTGGACCTGCGTGTCCAGCCTATTACCTCTTGATTCTTTGTATTTCTCTTATCACCTATTCCCCTCAATGTAAATGAGGTTTCTTTAGAAGTATTATGTAATTGGGTAGAAGTAAGAATAGTGCTAGCCGGGAGAGAAAAATGAGAGATTTGTTCTGGGAACAAAATGTTTTAAATATCCATCCGCATATCATTATTAATTTATTTATCGTGCCTTATTATGCTTTTAGAATGCATGCTTAAGGGTGTATGATGAGACCTAATCAAAGATAATTAATTGGTTGTCAATTACGCGAAAAACCCTCAATAAATATTAAGCGTTTTCCTTCCATTGAATGATTCATTCTCAAGATCCAAGATTGGCACTGGTTTCTTGGCCAAAGTCAAGACCTTTGTCCATCGCGGAAATGTTTGAATCATGAAGGCTTTGTTCCATATCGCATGTCTTGTCCAAGTTGTGATTTGTTGGCTAAAGTCAATATCACTTCTTGTCCATCGACATCGATTACGAAGCTTTCCAAGGTCAATGGGTCCCGCTTAACTGGAATTATAAACTTGTTGTGCCAAAGCCAAGGCTTAGTTGATTCAGAGGAAAAAGGTTAGGGAATATTGGCATATATTAGATATATGTTTTGGATTTGGATGTCCACCTATTGGATCTAGGAATTGGATGAGATCCAATTGATCTTAGAGATCTACCTAGTTAAATATCATACAGCTTGTTGGCCAAAGTCAAGGTTGTGTGTTATTTAACGGGATCCTAGCCTACTAGGAAACTAGGTTTCCCGAGTACTCCACAGAGGGTTAGAGGCTTGCCGAAAAATAGTGGGAGGCAAGTATTAAATTTGCAATTTCGTTTAGATACTTGCCAATACGCGCTCATTTCATTTTTTCGTCATTATTTAAATATATATTAGTTGGACTAATTTTTTATTGTTGTTTTAAATTAAACAGTTGGACTGTATTCAAACTATTTCATTTATAGTTGATTATATAATTGGATTATAGTAATCAAATATATTTGAATTTAACCAATCAAATAGTAGTTGATTATATAGTTAGACTATAATAATCATTATATTCGATTGTACCTGAAATCATTGATTGGATAGTTGGACTATTGGAATCAAGATAACTGAAAGATTAGCGTTTAGAACATAATCATAGGTGAAAATATCTTTAAGTGGCTTTAATTTTCAAATTGGTAATAGAACCTCGGGATAGTTTTGGGAGCCGAGAAGTTATTTTATTTGATAGAGTGACATCTCGGGCCTGAGCCCGGAGTTGAGCAAATAGTGGAGCATGAGTTTTGGAAGACTCATGGTGATGATAACCTTAGTGCTCAATCCTTTATGCTTGATGCAATGACACTTTAATTTTATCATCAAAACCAAGGATTAGATCCTTGTACCATGATGATTAAATTAAAGATCTTCATAGATATATCATTAGATCTTAGAAGTACAAATTGCAAAAGAAGCTCTTTCGCTCACGTATGTCAGAGGGTACATCTGTCGAACACTAGAAGTCGCAGATGATTGCTGACATCGATCAACTAGGTTAGTTGGGCATTACCTGTTGGGTTTCTAGGTTTAGTCCCAAGATCAAAATAAGCATAGAAATGTGAAAGAATATACAAAGAAGAGTGGCGGAAACACACTTACAATGATCGGTTTTGAGATGTGTTGAGAAGCAAAATGAACTCCAAGAACTCTTTGCTATTTTCGGCTAAGGTGACTCCTTCAAGCTCCAAGCTTTGTGTGGATTCCAAGCTCTCAAGTTGGTTTCCCTAACACATTGTAATGATTCTTTGATGAGTGCTAGCTCTTTGAAATTTTGCAACAAAATTTCACACTTCCTTTCCTTATATTTTCGGTGAAATGAAGAAAGAAAATTTGTAGAGTAAATGGCTTCAATTTTCGGTCATGGAAGAGAGAATAGAAGACTTGTGTAATTATTTTCAAAAAACAATTAATTGATATACCAAATATTGGTTTGGAAAAAGTCATTCAAGGCATGACTTTGGAGTGTAAAAGAAGTCATCAACAACTTCACCTAAACCGATCAACCAAAAGCAACTTAAGGTGACAAGTGAAGTGACATGTGATGTGACATGTGGGCCCCACTCGATTCCAAATGCGAGTGGGCCAGCAAACACTCCCGGGCTTGGGTTCGCTAATTCCGAATTAACGAACTTCGGTCGCGACGTAATTAAATTGAATTTAATTAAATAATTATGCCTAGCAAAATTACTATTCACGTCGCTAACGAATTAATTCTAAATTAACTCGTTTGCCCGAATTAAAATCTAATTTTAATTCTGCGTCGAAATCTAATTTCGTTTAATATATCAATATATTATTTTATCATTAATTCCACATTAATCTTTCTCTCTCTTCAAATAGTATTTTATCCCAGATAAAGTCTCTCCGCAATTAATCCCAGATTAATTATGCTCGAATCATAGGTCATCGGTGAATCTTCGGGAAGCGACCCAAGAGATCCTGGATATGTTGGCAGTAAATCCGGTCGTCGGACCATCCGAACACGTACGTACCAAGTACTACGTTTTTACCGATTTACGAGACAAGGTTGGCTTCTAGCAAAGCGTCATGCCTACCCAATTCTCCAGAAATATTCTTAATGGAATATACGATCTATATCAGGCGTAGTATACGTAGTATTGCGTATTGCGATCCAGTATCGTATGTCACATGCAAGGCTTGGGGCTGGAATAGTATATGCCCCGTACGACCATATATCGGATCACCAGCAACTAGTCTCTTTATTATCGGATAATCATGACCAGTCATATTATCCCGATGGTTACAACCCTTAGAGAACGAGTTATGTATCCCTGCGTGATCATAATCTCCATATGACTGAAGTGATACTTCCGTCTTGACATCACATCCAATACACTATGATTCTCAATAAACTTAGAAGAGGCGTACACAGAACCTGTTAAAGTCCTGACGACCAAAACCAAATCGTATTGATTGTGGCAAGTACTAGCGATGCAAGTCTCAAGTTAAGACCAAATACATCTACCCTGATGCGGATTCCCATAGACACATAATCATACTACCAATGGGATTTCGCGGGGTCTATCCAGAGAGGAGCTGTTTTCCGTACCATCAGTAAAACAAAACCTCCTATCACACTTGCATAAGTATCCAATACTTAAATACATGAGAATTATGTTGTTACGCTTTCATAACACGCACAAGTGCAATACTAGTCTATTCCACATTATCGATGTCCAGTCTCGATAATATTAAGACTAGAGATATTTAATGATTAAACCTTTATGGATTGATACTGTCTCATATCTTATCAATCTGAAACTAATCATAAGGACTTTCATCATTCACACATTTAAGTAATCTAATTACGAAATGATAAAAGGCAATTTCCATTGCTACATAATTAATTTGTACAAAAACACAATGTCTTTTACAAATAGTGACGCTATGGGTCATAATGTCCAACAATCTCCCACTTGGCCTATAGCCATTCACTCAAGCATCTAACACCTGAACTATGTACATGTCGTTCAAAATTTTGCTGAGGAATAGCTTTCGTCAGCGGATCTGCAATGTTGTCCTCTGATGCGACCTTCTCGATCTTCACATCGCCACGATGTATGATCTCACGAATCAGATGGAAACGTTGAAGAAAATGCTTGGATCGTTGATGAGACCGCGGTTCCTTAGCCTGCGCTATCGTCCCGTTATTGTCACAATATAATGGAACGGGCTCAGCTGCTAACAGAACTACTCCTAATCTAATTAGGAATTTTCAGATCCAAACTGCCTCCTTTGTTGCTTTAGCTGCAGCGATATACTCCGCTTCTGTGGTTGAATCGGCAACAATCTCTTGCTTGGAAGATTTCCAACTCACTGCTCCGTTATTCAAACAAAATATATACTTGGATTGTGACTTACAGTCTTCTTTTTCGGTTTGGAAACTTGCATCGGTATACCCAGTTACCTCAAGTTCTCCATCTCCATAGATTAAGAAAGCATCCTTAGTTCGTCTAAGATACTTAAGGATATTCTTAACCGCCATCCAGTGACCTTCACCTGGATCAGCTTGATAGCGACTACACATGCTCAAAGCATATGAGACATCAGGTCGCGTACATATCATGGCATACATGATCGATCCGACTGCCGAGGCGAACGGTATCTGACTCATGGTGTCTCTCTCATCTTGAGTTTTAGGACACATGTCCTTAGATAGAGTGACGCCATGTGACACTGGTAATAGTCCCCTCTTGGACTGATCCATGTTGAATCTCTTCAACACTTTGTCAATGTACGTACTCTGGGAGAGTCCAAGCAGCTTTCTAGATCTATCCCGGTAGATCTTTATTCCTAGAATAAATGCTGCTTCTCCCAGATCTTTCATGGAGAATTTCAATGAATTCACCGACGTTAACATGGGAATGTCATTGCCAATAAGTAATACATCATCAACGTAAAGGACAATGAATGTCAGTGCTCTCCCACTAACCTTCTTATATACACAAGGATCATCATCGCTTTGAACGAAATCATATTCTTTTATGATCTCATCAAAGCTTGGTTCCAAGAACGCGATGCTTGCTTCAATCCATAAATGGATCGATTTAACTTACAAACCTTGTTTGCAAGTCGCGGCACGACAAAACCGTCAGGCTGTTGCATATAAACATCCTCCAAAAGGTTTCTGTTAAGGAAAACAGTTTTGACGTCCATCTGTCATATCTCGTAATCGAAATATGTAGTTATAGTAAGCATTATCTGAATGGATTTAATCATGGCAACGGGTGAGAAAGTTTCGTCGTAATCGACACCATGTCGTTGATGATACCCCTTCGCTACAAGCCTAGCTTTGTACGTTTGTACGTTGCCATCCATGTCGGTCTTCTTCTTGAAGACCCATTTGCATCCAATAGGCTTTACGCCTTCTGGTGCATCAACCAGTGTCCAAAATTGGTTGGTGTACATGGAATCCATTTCGGACTTCATGGCCTTTTGCCATAAAGCGGAATCGATATCTTGTATCGCTTCCTCATATGTAGTCGGCTCGTATTCCTCAATGAGATTGATATCTACATGAGGTGAGATCAGAAACCCATACCTCTCAGGTTGTTTCCTGACTCTCTCCGACCTATGTGGTCCTTGTGTAATCGAAGATTGTGGTACAGTCTCACCCTGGATGGACTGTTCATGTTCTGTTAAGGATTCTGTGCCAGGAACAGTACCACTCTGATTTTCATCGATTTCTACTTTCCTCCCATTTACCACTGCATTTAGGAATTCATTCTCAAGGAAAACCGCATGTAGAGCAACAAATATTTTTTTCTCATATGGGTGATAGAAGTAATATCATTTGGTTTCCCTAGCATATCCTACAAATATGCATTTATCCGATTTGGGTTCAAGTTTGGTACCTTCCAAACGTTTGACGTATGCCCAGCATCCCCAAATTTTCAGGAATGAGAAACCCGATTTTTTTCCTATCCATATCTCATACGGAGTCTGTTGAACAGACTTTGATGGAACCTTATTCAAAATAAGTATTGCACTGTTTAATGCATATCCCCATAAGGAAATAGGTAGCTCGGTGCGACTCATCATAGACCTTACCATGTCTAACAAAGTTCGGTCTCCGTTCGGACACACCGTTTAATTGCGGTGTTCTAGGAGGAGTCCACTGTGAAAGAATACCATATTCTTTCAAGTAGTCAAGAAACTCATTACTTAAGTATTTGCCACCACGGTCCGACCGTAATGTCTTAATACTTTTACCGGTCTGTTTTTCAACTTCGTGTCGAAACTCTTTGAATTTCTCAAAAGTTTTCGACTTGTGTCTCATAAGATACACATAACCATAACGTGATGCATCATCCGTAAAGGTTACGAAGTATTCATATCCACCTCTAGCCTGGCTAGACATGGGCCCACAAACGTCACTATGAACAAGGGCTAATAGTTTGTGGCTCGCACACCTTTACCGCTAAAAGGTGACTTAAGCATTTTGCCTAATAAGCAAGATTCGCAGACGTCATATGAATTTGGATCAAATCCGTCCAAGTACACACTCTTCGAAAGTGTCGATATGCGAGTCTTGTTTATGTGTCCTAGACGACAATACCACATATAAGTTTCATCTTTATGACTTACTTTAAGCCTTTTGTTTGTTACAGAATATAGTTGAGATTGATTTATATTCAAAATATAAAGACCATTATTTACAACAGCAGTGCAAATTTCTATATCATTTTTATATATAAAACACCCAGTGTTTCGAAATACAAAAGTATACCCACATTGGGTTAACATAGATACAGAAATAATATTCCTGGTCAAACTAGGTACATAATAACAGTCTGTTAGTTCAAGTACATGCCCTGAGGGCAGTTCCAAAACAAAAGTGCCAACGGCCAAAACGGCGACTGGAGTCCCATTTCCAACACGGAGGTCAATCTCTCCTGACGCCAGTTTCCTGCTAATCCGCAGATCCTGCACATCAGTACAAATGTGAGTACCACAACCAGAATCAAAAATCCAATTTTTAAAACTAGAAGTAGTCATGTTTATTTCTATAACAAACATACCTTGAGGCCAGTGCCTTGCCCGCCTTTATCTCCTTCTGGAGCGCCTTGTACTCGCGGCAGTCACACTTCCAGTGACTTCGCTTCCCGCACTGGAGGCAAACATCCTGAGATTTGTCCTTAGGCTTCCCAGAAGCCTTTGACGCTTTGCCTTTGCCCTTCTTTTTCTTCTTCTTCTTGATACCTCTAGTCGTTTTGGGCCCAGCCCTCGGATCCGAGATATAGAAGCGAAGTGCGCCTCGCGCTTCATGCCTTAAGAAGTTCCTTTTCTGCCTCACGCAGCTGGACATCAGCTCTCAAGAGTCTTCTCTTGGTTCATCATATTGTAGTTCATGATGAACCCACTCCAAGTGTCGGGGAGAGACTGCAAGATCAAATCTATAGAGGTCTCTATCTCAAAGACAATCCCCATTTGTCCAAGCTGTTCAATATCGGCAATCATTTGTGTCACGTGATGTTCAACAGACGTACCCTCCGACATCCGAGCACGGAAGAGCTTCTTCTGTAACTCATATCTTTGCGATCTAAGATTAGATCGGTGTAGATCATTCAACTTTTCCAACATTGTATAGGGATCCAATCCATTGTTCTGTCCACGGAATTGCTGAGTCATAGCAGCAAGCATGATAGATTGAGCAGTTGCGTTGTCATCACTATGTGTCTTCCAAAGATCTAGCTCGAGCAACTGATCAGATCTGGGCTTAGGCCACAGAGGTCTCTCTATAGTATATAGCAGCCTCTCGGATCCAAGGACTATCCTTAGATTCATGTCCCAATCGGAAAAGTTAGTGCCGTTGAAGACATTATCGCCCATGATGATGTCCCAGACACTGTTCTTTCCAGTCATTTTAATTGCGATAATCTAATTATCCAATTAACAATGTAGGGTACAGTCCAACTGTTACAAGAAAAATAACATTATATTAGTCCAACTAATTAAATAATTTTGACGAAATATTTGAAAGCGCGTAAAGTGAAGTATTTGAACAAAATTGCAAATTCAATATAGCCTCCCACTATTTTTCGGCGAGCCTCTAACCCTCTGTCGAGTACTCGGGAAACCTAGTTTCCTAGTGGGCTAGGATCCCGTTAAATAACGCACAACCTTGACTTTGGCCAACAAGCTGTATGATATTTAACTAGGTAGATCTCGAAGATCAATTGGATCTCATCCAATTCCTAGATCCGGTAGGTGGACCTCCAAGTCCGAAACATATATACAATATATATGCCAATATATCCAATATATTTTCCTAACATTTTCCTCTGAATCAACTAAGCCTTGGCTTTGGCACAACAAGCTTAATGATTCCAGTTAAGCGGGACCCATTGACGTTGGAAAGCTTCGTAATCAATGTCGATGGACAAGAAGTGATCTTGACTTTGGCCAACAAATCACAACTTGGACAAGACACCGATATGGAACAAAGCTTTCATGATTCAAACACATCCGCAATTGACAAAGGTCTTGACTTTGGCCAACAAACCAGTGCCAATTTTGGATCTTGAGTAAGAATCACTCAATGGAAGGAAATATCGCTTAATATGTTTTGAGGGTTTTTCACATAAATTGGCAACCAATTTATTATCTTTGATTGTCTCATCATACACCCTTAAGCATGCATTCTAAAAGCATAATAAGGCGCGGAAGTAAAATAATAACGATATGCGGATGTATATTTAACAACTTGTTCCTAGAACAAATCACTCTTTTCCTCTCCCCGGCTAGCACTATTCTACTTCTACCCAATTGCATAATACAATAATAGAAACTTCATTACATTGAGGGGAATTAGGTGAGAAGAGAATACAAATAATAATGAGAGATAAGGCTAGACACGCAGGTCCAATTTAATAAATTCTAAATTTACAACAATTTCCAAAATTTCCCTTTCCTTCTAATATCCATCTGATATGCACTATTCATTCAACACATCCATGTATTCATTCATAGCATGCAATTCAATCAATCTAATACAATTAATTAATCTTTGAATTATGTGATCATCCAATGTTTAAACAACGATTTGATTTTGCGCAAGTCCAACTCGTTTGAGAATAAGTACTCAAAGTACAATTCTTGAATTATATCGAACTACTCGTTAAATCTAATTTAATTCGTATTCAATACTAATTCATTTATTTAATTCCAAATTAAATAACTACACTTTTTAATGCGCTTTAACGACTTAGATTCCAAATCTAATCTTATCGGGTCTCAAAGCCCAACTAACATCCAATGTTTGTTTAATTAAAGTCAGATGGGCTTTCAATTGATTTCATAAGGCATGGGCTTTGGTCAATATGGGTCAACCCAATTACCAAGCCCAATTAAGGAATCACCCTCATTTTCCAAGAAACCAATTTCGGCCCATAAGGCCCAATTAAACTTTTAAAGCCCATTTTTATATTTGGACTTAATGGAATGATTTAGGCCCAATATGGATCCAATCCAATTGGCCTAAACCAACTTGGCCCAACCAAGCCCATTATGCCCAAATACAACAATTACAAGCCCAATTCAAAATCAAGCCCAATTAATCAAATTTTAAAATTCCAAACTTTATAATTCAATTAACCAAAATGTAATACATCAATTAATTATCCAAATTAATATTTCCAAAATACAAATTTAGTCAATTAATTATGTATTCATTTGTTCAACTTATGTCCAACATTTTTGAACCAAAAATAATCTCATTACATGCTCAATAGGTCACGGCATTTGTGGGTATTTTATGTTCGATTTCGTTTTCAATCCGATTGAATTTTAAATCAACATTACCCAATGTTTCAAGTCATCCAATGATCAAAAAACAAAAAATACCATGACTTATAAGGGTAAGAAGCATTCGGCCAAGCCTAGTTTTGGGCAACAAATTGATCCAATCAACTTTTCATGAAATTGATCATATACAACTTCAATACATCATCATTCAAGCATACTCAATCAATCAATTTTATCAAATCATGCTCAAATTGATTTTACCCAAATTTTACCCTAATTCATTTCATGCTCAAATTGGCTCATAGATACCATTGTTGGGTTTCTAGGTTTAGTCCCAAGATCAAAATAGGCATAGAAATGTGAATGAATATACAAAGAAGAGTGGCGGAAACACACTTACAATGATCGGTCTTGAGATGTGTTGAAAAGAAAAATGAACTCCAAGAACTCGTTGTTATTTTCGGCTAAGGTGACTCCTCCAAGCTCCAAGCTTTGTGTGGATTCCAAGATCTCAAGTTGGTTTCCCTAACACCTTGTAATGATTCTTTGATGAGTGCTAGCTCTTTGAAATTTTGCAACAAAATTTCACACTTCCTTTTCTTGTATTTTCGGTGAAATGAAGAAAGAAAATTGGGAGAGTAAATGGCTTCAATTTTCGGTCATGGAAGAGAGAATAGAAGACTTGTGAAATTATTTTCAAAAAAAATTAATTGATATACCAAAATTGGTTTGGTAAAAGTCATTCAAGGCATGACTTTGGAGTGTAAAAGAAGTCATCAACAACTTCACATAAACCCATCAACCAAAAGCAACTTAAGGTGACAAGTGAAGTGACATGTGATGTGACATGTGGGCCCCACTCGATTCCAAATGCGAGTGGGCCCGCAACACTCCCGGGCTCGGGTTCGTTAATTCCGAATTAACGAACTTCGGTCGCGACGTAATTAATCTAATAATTAATTAAATAATTATGCCTAGCGAAATTACTATTCACGTCGCTAACGAATTAATTCTAAATTAACTCGTTTGCCTGAATTAAAATCTAATTTTAATTCCGCGTCGAAATCTAATTTCGTTTAATATATCAAATATATTATTTTATCGATTAATTCCAAATTAATCTTTCTCTCTCTTCAAATAGTACTTTATCCCAGATAAAGTCTCTTCGTAATTAATCCTAGATTAATTATGCTCGAATCATACGTTCGGTGAATTTTCAGGAAGCGACCCAAGAGATCCCTGGATATGTTGGTAGTAAATCCGGTCGTCGGACTATCCGAACACGTACGTACCAAGTACTACATTTTTACCGATTTACGATACAAGGTTGGCTTCTAGCAAAGCGCCATGCCTACCCAATTCTCCATAAATATTCTTAATGGAATATACGATCTATATCAGGCATAGTATACATAGTATTGCGTATTGTGATCCAGTATCGGATGTCACATGCAAGGCCTGGGGATGGAATAGTGTCTACCCCGTACGAAGCATATATCGGATCACCAACAACTAGTCTATTTATTATCGGATAATCATGACCTAATCATATTATCCCGATGGTTACAACCCTTAGAGAACGAGTTATGTATCCCTGCGTGATCATCATCTCCATATAACTGAAGTGATACTTCCGTCTTGACATCACATCCAATACACTACGATTCTCAATAAACCCAGAAGAGGCGTACACATAACCGTTAAAGTCCTGGACGACCAAAACCAAAGCGTATTGATTGTCGCAAGTACTAGCGACGCAAGTCTCAGGTTAAGACCAAATACACCTACCCTGATGCGGATTCCCATAGATACATAATCATACTACCAATGGGATCTGCGGGGTCTATCCAGAGCGAAGCTGTTTTCCGTACCATCGGTAAAACACAATCTCATATCACACTTGCATAAGTATCCAATATTTAAATACATGAGAATTATGTTGTTACGCTTCCATAACACGCACAAGTGCAATACTAGTCTATCTACATTATCGATGTCCAGTCTCGATAATACTACGACTAGGGATATTTAATGATTAAACCTTATGGATTGATACTGTCTCATATCTTATCAATCCGGAACTAATCATGAGGACTTTCATCATTCACACATTTAAGTAATCTAATTACGAAATGATAAAAGGCAATTTCAATGCTACATAATTAATTTGTACAAAAACATAATGTCTTTTACAAATAGTGACGCTATGGGTCATAATTGTCCAACATTACCTCGTGGCCGAGATTACCAAAGATTTGATCTTATAGTCTCTACCCGAAAGCTGGGGCATGTTCATTATGAACCAAAAGTAAACTCTTGGAGAGTTGATGGCTATGCTCAATGAGGCAGAGCCAGAACTTCTAAAAAGGGCAAAGGCAAAATCGTCACAGTCTTCTTGGAAGACAAAAGACATATCCCAAGATGTCGGCCTAAACTTTGGCAAACGGGGTAACTGGATGTGTGACTGTCGTATAGACAAGGCAGACATGAAGGAAGTGAAGGCAGGGCAAGGCTCTGGCTTCAAATGTGTTTTTCATAACATGTTCGCTACTAGTTTCAAAATTATATTTTTGATACTAGATGTGGTACATAAATATATGTACTGATGTGTGGAATCTGCTGATTAGCAGGAGACTGGCTTCGGTTGAGATCGACCTGCGAGTCAGAAACGGGACAAGAGTCGATGTTTTAACCGTAGAAACCTAAGTTTAGGAACTACCCTTTGGGTATGTACTTAAATTAGGAAACTGTTATAATGTACCTAGTTTGACTAGAAACATTATCTCTATATCTAAGTTTAACCCGTTGCGGGTATACCTTTATATTCTATAACACTAAGTGTTTTATTTTATAAAGATGATATTGAGATAAACACATTAGATGTGAATTACAGTATTTATATTTTGAATATAAATAAATCTCAAACGTATAACATGACAAACAAATAGCTCAAACTGAATAAATCAGTTGAGACTTATAAGTGACATTGTTGTCTGGGACACATTAACAAGACTCGTATGTCCACACTTTCGAAGAGTGGATACTAGGACGGATTTGATTCTAATTCAAATAATGTCTATGAATCTAGTTTATTAGGCCAAGTGCCTAAAACACCTTTTACTTGGTAAAAGTGCAAGGGCCACCGATCTATTAGCCCTCGTTCATAGTGACGTAAGTGGGCACATGTCTAGCTAGGCTAGAGGTGGATATCAATACTTCGCAACCTTTACGGATGTGGCATCGCGTTATGGTTATCTGTTTCTTTTGAAACATAATCGAAAACTTTTGATAAATTCAAAGAGTTTCGACACGAAGTATAAAAACAGACCGGCAAGAGTATTAAAACATCACGATTGGACCGTGATGAAAATACTTAAGCAATAATTTTCTCAATTACTTGAAAGAGTATAGTATTCTTTCAATGTGGACTCTTCACGGAACACCTCAATTTGACGGTGTATCCGAACAGAGAAACCGAACTTCGTTGGACATGGTAAGGTTAATGATGAGTCGCTCTAAGCTACCATTTTCCTTCTAGGGATACGCATTAATAAGTGCAAACTTATTTTGAATAAGGTTCCATGAAAATCTGTTAGAGAGACCTCATATTAGATATGAATATGAAAGAAACCGGGGTTTTCTCATTCCTGAAGATTTGGGATTGCAGGGCATATGTTTGGATGATACCAAACTAGAACTCAAATTGGATAAGTGCCTATTTGCAGGTTGTCCTAGGGAAACCAAAGTATAGTACTTATACAACTCACAAGAGAACAATATAATTATTGCTCTCCATGCGGTTTTCCTAAGAGGAATACCTATATGCAGTGGTAAGTGGGAGGAAAGTAAAACTCGATGAAAATCGGAGTAATACTGTTCCAGGCACCGATTCTTTAACGGAACACAAACAGTTCATCAGGGATGAAACTGTAACATAATCTTCAAATACACAAGAACCGCGCAAGTCGGAGAGAGTCAGAAAACAACCTGGGAGGTATGGGTTTCTGATCTCACCTCATGAAGATGTCAATCTTATTGAGGAATACGAACTAGCTACTTATGAGGAAATGATATAAGGTATCGACTCCCTATTATATGGCAAAGTGCCATGATGTCCGAAATGGATTCCATGTATACCAACCAAGTTTGGATACTGATTGATGTACCGGAAGGCATTGTGCCTATTGGTACTATATGCGTCTTCAAGGAAGAGATACATGGATGGCAACATACAAACGTACAAAGTTAGGCTTGTGGCGAAAGGGTATTTTCATCAACATGGTGTTGATTACGACGAAACCTTTTATCTGTTGCCATGATTAAATCCATTTGGATAATGCTTGCTAATACTGCATGTTTCAGTACGGTTTTGTCAAAACCGCTTTCCTTAAACGGAAACCTTTTGGAGGATGTTTATCAACATCCTAACAGTTTTGTCATACCAAAACAAGAAAACAAGTTTTGCAAGTTAAATCGATCCATTTATGGATTGAAGTAAGCATTACGTTCTTGGAACTAGCGTTTTGATAAGATCATAATGGTATATGATTTAATTCAAAACGAATATAATTCTTATGTATATAAGAAGGTTAGTGGGAGCGCACTGACAATGATTGTCCTATACAATGATGATATATCATTTCTTGGAAATGACATTCCCAAAATACAATCGGTGAAAGCTTGGCTTTCATGAAAATTCTCTGTAGACTACTTGGAGAGACAACATTTATTCTAGGAATAAGGATCTACTGGGATAGATCTAAAATTTGTTGGCACTCTCCGAGAAATCGTACATTGAAAGATATGTATGCGACCTGGTGTCTCATATGCTTTGAGCATATGGAGTCACTATCAGGCTAATCCAAGTGATAGTCACTGGATTGATGTTAAGAACATCCTTAAGTATCTTAGATGAATTAAGGATGCTTCATTAAGCTATGGAGGAGGAGAACTTGAAGTGACTGGGTTCACCGTTGCAAGTTTCCAAATCGACAAAAATGACTATAAGTTGTAATAAGGGTACTATATAGTTTGAATAACGGAACAGTGAGCTGGAAATCTTCCAAGCAATATACTGTTACCGAATAAACAACAAAAGCGGAATATTGTTGCAGCTGAGGCAGTAAAAGAAACAATTTTGGATCTATAAAATTCCTAATTAGATTAGGAGTAGTTCTGTTAGCAGCTGAGCTAGGCTACAACACAGGCTAAAGAATTAATGGTCTCATCAACGATCCAAGTATATACTTCAACTATTTCATCTGATTCGTCGGATCATACATCGTGGCGATGTGATGATCGAATAAATCGCATCAGATGATAACCTTTCAAATCCGCTGATGAAAGTTGTTTCTCAGCAGAAGTTTAAGCGACCCGTACATAGTTCAGGTGTAGGACACTTGAGTGATTGGCTATAGGCCAAGTGGGAGATTGTTGGACAATTATGACCCATAGCGTCACTATTTGTACATAACATGGTGTTGTTGTACAAATTAACTATGTGACAAATGAAATTGCTCTTTTATCATTTGTAATTGGATTACCGGGATATATAAATGATAAAATTCCATATGATTAGTTTCGGATTAATAAGATATGAGACAGTGTTAATCCATTAAGGTTTAATCATTAAATATCCTTAGTCGTAGTATTATCGAGACTGGACATCGATAATGCGGAATAGACTAGTATTGTACTTGTGCGCGTTGTGGGAGCATAACGGCATAGTTCTCATATATTTAAGTATTGGAAACTTATACAAGTGTGATAGGAGGTTGTGTTTACCGATGTTACGGAAACAGCTTCGCTCTGGAAAGACCCTTGGAATCCCATTGGTAGTATGACTATGTGTCTATGGGAGTCCGAATCAGGGTAGGTGTATTTGGTCTTAACCTGAGACTTGCATCGCTAATACTTGCGACAATCAGTATACTTTGGTTTTGTTCGTCCAGGGCTTTAACAGGTTTTTGTATGCCTCTTCTGGGTATATTGAGAATCGTAGTGTATTGGGTGTGATGCCAAGATAGAAGTATCACTCCAGTCATATGGAGATGATGATCACGTAGGATACGGAACTGGTACTCTTATGTACTGCAGTCATCGAGATAATATGACTAGGTCATGCTTATCCGATTAAAGAGACTAGTTACCAGAGATCTAATATATGCTTCGTACGGGGCATACACAATTCCAGTCCCAGGCCTAGCATGTGACATCTGATACTGGATCGTATAACGCAATACTACGTATATTACGCCTGACATAGATTACATATTCCTTAAAAGAATATTTCTGGAGAATTGGGTAGGCATGGCGCTTTGCTAGAAGCCAACCATGTCTTGTAAATCGGTAAGAACATGGTACTAGGTACGCACGTATTCGGATACTCCGATGACCGGATTTACTGCCAACATATCCAGGGATCTCATGGGTCACTTCCCGAAGATTCACCGATGACGTATGGCTCAAACATAATTAATCTGGGATTAATTGGAAGAGAGAGAAAATTAATCTAGGATTAATTACGAAAAATTTTATCTGGGATAAGATTCAATTAAAAGAGAGAGAACGATTAATTTGGAATTAATCGATTAAAATAATATATTCGATATATTAAATGAAATTAGATTTCATAATGGAATTAAAATTGGATTTTAAATCGAGCAACGAATTAGTTTTGAAATAACTCACGAGCGACGTGAATAGTAATTTTACTAGGCATAATTATTTAATTAAATTTGATTTAATCACGTCGCAACGGAAAATTCATTAATTCGGAATTAACGAACCCAAGCCCGGAATGTATTTGCGGGCCCACTCGGATCTTGAATTAAAGTGGGGCCCACAAGTCACATCAACTAGTCAACTTTGTTACTTTATGGTTATATAAGTTGGTGGTTGCTTATTTTACACTTTTTGTCATTTGGAATGACTAATACCAAAAGTTTGGTGTTGGTATATGATAATTGTTTTTTGGAAATCAATTATGATTACACAAAAAAAATCACTCTCTCTCTCTCCCAACTTCATTCCTTGGGCGTGAACTTCATCTTCTTCCTCTCTCATTTGGCTTGGCCGAAACTATCATAGAACAAGAAGAAATTATTGCAATTTTTTCTAAGTGCTAGAACACACAATGAGTAATTCAAAGGTGTTAGGGAAACCTATCCATGAGTTTGGAATTCAAGGACAAGCTTGGAAGCTCAACATACATCAAAGAGAGGAGCTTGTAGCAACTTCAATGGAGGCAAATTTTTTTTATCTCCTACATCATCTTAGCCGATCAAAGTGAGTATTTCCGCCATCTTACTTTGTTGATTCACACATTTCATATGCTTATATGATCTTGGTTTGACCTAGAAAACCCAACATACATACCATACATTAATGCTCCAACATTATTAATACTATTACTTAAAAGTAATTACATAATCACGGGAGATTATGACAATCAAGTCATTAACTTAATTAGGTCAAAGTTTTAATTTAAATCATGTAATACATAACAAATATGTCTTATCCATAATAAATTAAAATTACTATGGCATAGATTCAAAAACATGTGTTGTGTGGTTAAGCCTTTGTTCTGATACCATTCTGTTGGGACAGTTGTGGAACCCCTATGGTCGGATCAGTGCCCCGCGTAGTGGAAATGGGTCTAACCCATGGATATCAAGCATGGGTGTAATTTTAAATTATTCAATGAAATACTATATTCTATTACGAGTGTATAGGAAAAAACCGGGACGAAATCGCAGTCCGGAAGCTCCACAACGAGAGAAAACAAAATCAGCGCGTGTAGAGCGGACTGTGCGTTCTACAGTGCGCGCACGCACTGTTCGCGCTACAGTGCGCGCATAATTGTGTGTACACAAATCAATTTTTCTTTAAAAAAAAAAATTCATTTCAAAATTTTCATTTCCTTTAGCTCATATTCCAGTGAGCTGAAGGAATTAGGGTCTTTGACCCTAATTCTTTCTGGTCTTCCCCAAAAACTTCAAAAACACCCAAAATTAATTTTTAATTTCAAAACCAACATTAACACATGTTATAGAATAAAAATCAAGTTTTTCAAAATATCAAATATTTTTAAAAAAACATAAATTTATTCTAAATACGCACTTGCGTAAATTTTGAATCCAATACACAAACCAAATTAGAATCCCAATAAGAAATGTCTCGTGAACAATTCTAGGTCACCCAAAGGTGATCAAGTGATTCTAGAATGGTAGTCATAGCTCTAAGCTTTAATCTAGAGTTCCAAACTCTAAATTATGTTTATGTCTAACATAAATATTTTTGACCCAATTACAAGCATATTGTGTTTATACTTCCAAAGCATCCTAACACAATTTATTAGCCTTATTTTAAAATTAAGCTATGTGATCATGCATCTAATACATGAACGACCATTCTGAACTATAGAATTCAAGGTCATCATATATGTTTAACAATCCCTCCATCGTAGGCTATCCGTGTTGTGCTTAGGAAACATAGAATACACTGTCAAGTTTCCAAGGCGCACATCTCATGTCGACATGTCCATGATTTTTTACAACCGATGCGATCCACCCTAGGTGATCGGCTTTGTTTAAAGTCTTTAAGAATCGTGACTTTACTCACATGGATACCTAAACCCCTTTATGGTACACATACGGGCCGACGAATCCTATCTTGCTTCGCACTTGATTACTGAGTGCATCGGTACACACCCAACGAACATCTAGAGGCCATACCATGAAAGGTTTCTGACATACATGGCATCAAAGTGTGGAGGATCTCACACAAAATCAATGTTATCCTATAGTCAAAGATTACATATGCTACTCAACTCGAGAAGATTTCTATTGACCGTGGTGTGTACTTCCAACTATTAGAAATCGCCTGTGAGTCATTCAGTATTCACTTCAACGAATACCACATGTCTATACAAGTTTCCAAAAGTCATGGTACATCGGGTTAAACCATTGGAACTCCAATTTCAATATACGACATGTGCTAGTCTTCTAGGTTATAGGAATCCGACCGTATTCCAAACCAACGACTAAGAATATTAACTTACGAATAGTTTACACCTAGTGTCAAAACTATTCTAAGGTCGATGTCATTCTTAGCATATCTATACATCTATCTAATATGCATAATGACAATACCATTAATGAGGTATGAAATGGTAAATGTAGTTATTTTATTAATAAATAATAAAATATACAATTCGGATTGGCACTCCAAGCACCAACTCCATCACTTGCAGGACTCAAAGAAAATAAATAAAGAGACACAAAGATTACCATAACTGAAATGACCAAGAAGAATATTTTTCAAGACTCAATAAGAACACTAAAACATAATTGACCACATTTGAAAAAATGAAAAGACTCATAGAAACAACAAGAGCATATCTGAAACAATGAATAAGGATAGACAAAATTGACCTGGGAACCCTAAACTCTAATACCAAACTGATAAAAACACCCTTGCGTAAGCTTTGTTTTTACGAAGCTTCAAGAACCTTGGACCTGTTTTGTGAGGAAACAAAACATCTCCAAGATCAAGTCGAACCTCTAGAGAACCTACCTCTAGCAATCCTTTTGTATTCTTGAAACAATCTTACTAGCGAAGTTTAAAGATGCCATAAAGAATCACTAATTCTTTGATAAGTCTTTTGTTCACTCAATGAACAAAGAGAATTACTTTCTCTCATCAATGCACTCTTGGCAATATGCTTGATTTTTTGCTTGAAAGTTGTCTATGTTTCATTCATAAAAATTAAGCCTTAAATAATATGTACAATACTTTTCCGACTAGGAAAAAATAAAACAAATCATAATCTAATTCTATTAGGAAACTAACTAGTCAATCATAATAGGAAACTATTTCCCTAATCCTAATAGGAAAATTATCCTAGATAAGGTAACTAACTAATTTGACTATTAAATAAACATAAACAACTACTAATTAAAGTCATATTTGTTTGTTGGTTTTAATGTCCATGGCCGACATGGAAATTACATGAATATAACATAAAGAAATAAAATTAAACCCAATAATCTTCCATATGTGCATCCTTGTAACTCTTTGGGCTTGCATTGCTCTTATTAATCTTGGGCTTGTTCTTTAAACACTTGGATCAAGTTGAAACAACTTGGACCCTCTTCTTTATAGCTCATATGACTTGATTCTACTCCTTGAATCCATTTTTTGAATTCAGCCACAAATCTTTGGGTTAGGTCTATCATCGCTTCTTTAATCTTCTTAGCTCTGGGCCTCGTAATTGGCCCAATGGGACCTTGAAGTTCCTTGGTTCGCATCATATCTCTAAGAAGATCACGATGTAGAGCTCAAGAGATCCCAAACATGCTCATTATCACATTGAACTATTTTATGCTATTTTGGATATACAATGATAATATTGTTCAATATTTTTACTGGCTCCCTTATTAGAGACATTTATTGGGGTCTTGCTTTGTATGTAGATAGAGGCAGCTTTAAATTACCTTGAATTTTATAGGGCCTTAAGTGAATTTTTAAAATAGAGTCTCAATCAATAAATCATAAAAATGCATATATATATTAAAAATTCTCTCTGCATTTAGAAGACATCATTTAGGGTCAAATTTTTGGGACCTTAATTAACTGTCAGTGTCGATTCTCTTCATGACCACTGTAGGCATTGCATTTTTGCATATCAGCCCGATGATGAGTCTCGTATGGAGACACTATCTCTTTAGTTGTGAAAGTCGCGCGAAACGGACATATCAGCCCGATGATGAGTCTCGTATGGAGACACTATCTCTTTAGTTGTGAAAGTCGCGCGAAACGGACGTTGGAAGGGTAAAATTGGAAAATGGAATTTTCGTTAGATTTAACTCGCTTATTTCGCTTCGGGTTTGCTTGTTGGATCTCTATTTTAAAACAAACCAAACCCATTAAATCACATCTCACAAATTAAATAATTAAAATATTTAAAACACATCTCACAAATTAAATACTTAAAACATTTAAAATACATGTCACAAATTAAATTGAATTAAAAATAATTAAAATTAAATTAAATAACTAAATTGAAATTAAATTAAATAACTAAATTGAAATTAAATTAAATAACTAAATTGAAATTAAATTAAATAGCTAATTAAAACCCAATTAAACTAAATCAAATTAAAATCCATTTTAACTAAATCAAATTAAAGTCCAATCCAATTATAACCAATTAAATTAAATTCACAAATTAAATTAAATTAAATCTAATTAAATTAAATTTTAAAATTAAATAAATCACTCACCTAATTTAAATAATTTCTTGCCTTAAATAATTAAAATTAAACACACACATAAATTAATTGATTTCTTTCCTTTCAAATAAACCCATGCAGAAACTCTAACACTACCCTCTCACTATATAAACAACAGCAAACCCTAGACATCTTCCTCTCTCCTGACGCCCCTCTCCTCTCTCACGGCCTTCCCCTTCCTCCTCTCTCTCGGCAGTGACCACAAACCAGAACAAAAAAAAAAAACAAAACCCAAACAAAATAAACTAGCTCCACTCACGGCCACTCCTCTCTCACCTCTCCAAGAACTCCATTCACGGCCAAACAAAAAGAAACAAAGAAAACCCTAACAGCACTCTTCTCAGCCACCAAAGTCACGCTCACACAGTCCACATTCAACCGGAGCTCATTCACAAGACAATCCACGCCAAAAGCAGAAAAAATAACCCTTGCATTGCCGCATCCTTCACTACCAAAAGCCTCCATTGCCGCACCCTTAGACTCCCCAAAACTCCTACATTCACTTCCCACTCACGCCTAACAACCTAAGCCTTCACACTGCCAGCCCATTCACGCATCAATTGACTGCCATTCACGCATCAAACTGCCTCACACCCATAGCCTTAAATCAACACGCCACCTACCCCTTTGCACTTAACAACCCCCACATCTGCGCACCATAAGCCACTTTGCCTTCATCGCTAATAGCAAACAGTCTTCACACATCCATTACCCACACACAGCCACGTCCATTACCTTTAAAACCAAAAACACCACGTAGCCATCAGCCATGCAACAGTGCCCCTGCCCCATTCAAGCAGCCACGCCCATAATAGCCTGCCTCCACGCACATCACACCGCCCTGACCTGCACGCCACTTTACTCACAAGCCTTCACGCATTAATCTTCAGACGCCTAACCATAGCCACACAGCAGCCCTTTAGCCCTTAAAAACGCAGCGACCAAACAGCAGCGAAACGGAGTAGAAACAGCAGCCCGAGCAGCAAAACAGCGAGGAAAGACGTTGAGTTGGTGAATTAAAAGAGTTACGGATCATTCACCTTTCCAACGGACGTGTAACGCCCTTTCTTGAAATGACAAAAGAGGTTAGACCTGAGGGTACCTTTTTACCTTTTTATCTTTTGTTTATTTTATTTATTTTAGAAATATTATCACATGAGAGTCGTTTGAGGCATGATGTGATTGTTGGATGAGCGGAATATGTGTTCCCTTTTGTGGTATATAGGATGGAAACCCGGACGTAAATTCCGTAGCCGAATCCGAATGGATGGTAGTGCGGTTTGTACTCGGGATACAACGCCACGTACCACTTAAGAGACACGTATTTCGTCTCATCCAAACTTGTGTTTGAGCATGTTGTAGTTCGTAGGTTATTTAGTTATTATTTAAAGCATGATTTAATTTAGTTTTTTTATTTAATTTCAAAGCATGATTATATTATCTTTATGCATCTTATTTTGATTTGTTTATGTTTATGTTTGAATAGTGATTCGTTTATTTTGATTTAATGGTTCAATATGCTCATCGTGTGATATCGTGTTTGCCGTTCAAAAACTTACTTTCAAGCATGCAAACTTATACTAGGATTTTATTTAAAGGATCCATATTAGATCTAATCGCCCTTGAGCATGATTATTGAGTAGATTCGGTTAGTTTATTGCACAAATCATATCATCACAAGTGACATAAGTAAGGGACCATTCCGAACCCAACGGTTTGAGGTCTTCCCTTGCGAGGGGTGAGTGCGGTCTTAAATCTTTGTCCCGGTTCACACCTGGTGGCAACTCCATGTTATTTCGTACTCCCAACTAGGCCGCGAGTCTAGAACATCGTCGTCGATTTCTGTGTCCTACAGCCACCTCTGTATATATATCTCACTATCGTAATTCAATACCAAAAGTTAGCACATTCATGATCATTGTCAAAAAAATGTTGCGGCTCACTTATGAATGAGTTTGACTTTAATACCATCATATAAAAAGTCCGCTCACGTTTAATTAGGTCATTATTAAGCAATATAGCAGTGAGGACTCAATTAAGTATGGGTTTGCCTCTAATATTATATAAAAGCCTTTAAAAATTGGTTCAAGTGGTGATGATTATCACAATTTATCCTCTTAGTCAGTCGGTAACTTTTTACTGTCGATGTTATCACTTTGGACTTACAACATTTTAGGCATATGTATACTTGAAACTTAACATGACTTGTAGAATCAACTTGGTCTTGAATGTGGTTGAGTTAAATTCATTGTATTGTACCAAAACTTCTAATATGAACGTTGTTGATGGTGAATTTTGGGCCTAAGTATGTGAAGGGGTTATATTGCGGAAATCCGGTAACGCAGCGGAATAGTGGAAAATCAAAAATTTACCGATTTCAAAACTTTTTCTCAGATCAATCAAATAAACTTATTTATTTAATTATCCAATTATTAAATTATGAAATATTACACAAGAAATCAAATTTTTGTGTAATTACCAAATTTCCCCAAAACTTTACATTTTGTTCATTTTAGTCCTAAATTGTTCGAAATAATTTTTGGATAATTCTAAATCATTTCTAAGATGATTTTAACGTGTCATAGACATCAAAAGTCAAATTGCAATATGAACCCCAAATTTTTGTCCAAATGTCGTGAGCCCCCCATTTTGGCCAAATTGTGCATTTTGCTCTTTTAATGTTCAAAACACATCAAGATGATATCCAATCAACATAAGATTTTATATGCATCATATACACATCCAAATACACAACATAAATGAAAAGCCCCAAATTTGGAAGTGGTCTTAAACCCTAATTTTTCAATTTAAACAATTAGACAAATTAGGCAAATTAATTAAATCCAACACTTCAATCAAGTTTCTTCCACACAAATCAAGCCTCACCACAATGAAATAACTATAGAACAAATCTAGTTCATTTAAGAGTGGGTCAATAACTCTAGAATGGCAACTAGTTTCTAAAACCATCAAAAGAATGCTTGTTAAAATATTAGAAGCATTCTATGACCTTTTACATGCATTAACCCTATCCTCAAACTTCCATCCACAAAAACACAAAGAATAAAGAATAGAAAAACATGAGAACATTATAGTATGTAGCCTAGAACGCAATGAAAATTTTCCTATGTAATAGTAAGTTGAAGAAACTTACTAAAATCCAAGCTTTTCTTCGTTTTTCTTTTTATTTCTCTCAAGCTTCTTTTGTCTTATTTAATGGAGTTTTTGATAATAGTTTTTGGTTAGTTAAAACCCTAAAATGAAACAAACATTTATACTTGAAAAAATGGCCTTGGCTGAATTTTTGGGTATATAAATATCAAGATATTTATTTTGTTTCATTTAAGGCATTTTCAACTTGTTAACTTTACATCATTACAACTTTAATGATTTGGTTAAAGTCAACAAAGGCAACCAAAAAGCATTTACAAAATATCACAACTTAAAATATTTATATCTTTAATTAATTTAATTATTTAACAATTAAATAATTAAATAATTATTTAAATACAAATATATTAAATATATGTATTATATTTACAATAAATATCAAGTACATATAATTTATGATATTATTCAAATATCTCAATTTGACAATTAATTAATGTGTATTTGAATTAATCTAACATTAAATGCAAATACACAAAAATTAAAGAAATGACTATCGGGTCCCCAACACATGTATTTTTCGTTTAACCTTTAAACGACTTTATAAATAATCAGTATTATTTATAAATGTTGCCATAGTGCTCTACGAGTATATTTCATTAGTGAGACTCTCTAGATTCAGACATATCCGTCACGAAATCCAATTTCGTGTCCATAATTATCCACCCGTAAATTATGACGACCACTGAAAAACTCGCTGAATCATACAGGTCGAGGTCATGGAAAATGTATAATTCTTGCGTCACATGTATCTGAATATATCCCAGAGATATAAATGTAAACGTCAAATCTCTATGGGGACAATCCCGTCGACGTCTCTATTAGCAATCTCTAAAAGATAACACTTAGAACTGACTTCTAAAGTGTACCACGGGCCCATGGTTTTTATCGGATTGCTAATCATATGGACTACATATGCTCTGTACACAGAACTGACGGATCTTATCTCGATACACACAGAACACCCTGAGGTTCTATCCACACCCAACGAACAGAATGAGGTCTGATAAAATAGATCGGTGACGTGACTGCTAATAAGTGACTAGTCATTCTAAGGTCATTACATCTTTACCATATTAAAAGATATTTTATATTACATAAACTGCTTATATTATTCAAAATAATAATGTTTTTCAGTAATATTCTAAAAGAAATACAACCGGGAATTGGCGCTCTGAGCACCAACCCCAACAAAATCTCCAACTTGCTCTAGTGCCAATATCGATTATATCTAATACCCATCGACTCCACGTGTTTATCAAACAACTTCGGAGGTATGGCCTTTGTCAGCGGGTCTGCTACATTATCTTCACTCGGTACCTTACATACGATAATGTCCATCGCGACACAATCTCTCAAATGATGTGTATTTTTTCATTCCACATGCTTCGATTTCTGTTCCTTTGCTTGCGTAATGGCTCCAGTATTATCACAGTATAACGGAATCGCATTCTCGATACTTGGAACAACTCCCAATTCTGTGATAAAGTTCTTTATCCACACAGCCTCCTTTGCAGCTTCAGAATCTGAATGTATTTCGCCTCAGTGGTAGAATCTGTTGTTGATCCATGTTTGGAACTCTTCCAATAAACTGCACCTCCGTTAAGGGTAAATATGAATCCAGATGTAGACTTTCTATCATCGGGATTCGATTGGAAATCGGAATCCGTATACCCGTTAACTTGCAGTTAGTTTCCTCCTGTAAATTATTAACTTATCTTTAGTACCTTTAAGATACTTGAGGATATGTTTAATGTCCATCCAATGGTCATTGCCTGGGTTGGACTGATATCGACTAGTTACGCTAACAGCGAAACTGATATCAGGCATAGTACATAACATAGCATACATTATGCTACCCAACACGAAGCATAAGGTTGGTTAGACATTCTAACCTTTTCATCTTCTGTTTGTGGACTCATCTTCTTCGAAAGATGAATCCCATGTCTGAACGGTATGTTTGTTGTCTTACAGTTACCAAAGTTATACCGTTCCAAGATCTTATCTATGTACGTTGATTGGGATAACCCAATCAGCTTCCTTTGACTATCTCTATAGAGTTTTATCCCTAAAACATAAGAAGCTTCTCCCAGGTCTTTCATGGAGAAATTCTTACAGAGATATGATTTGACGCTTTGTAACATTCCTATATCATTCCCAATATTAGGATGTCATCAACATATAGGACTAAAAATACGACCATGCTCCCACTGGCCTTCTGATACACACAGGATTCTTCTGAATTCTTGAGAAAACAACGATCTAATAATCTCGTCGAACCGAAGGTTCCAACTTCGTGAAGCTTGTTAAGGTCCATAAATGGACTTCTTAAGCTTACACACCATACCCGAGTTTTCGCTGGACGCAAAACCTTCCGGTTATTCCATATAGATTTCTTCATCAAGAAATCCATTTAGAAAAGCCGTTTTGACATCCATTTGCCAAATCTCGTAGTCATGATACACAGCTATAGAAAGAAAAATCCTAATAGACTTAAGCATGGCTACTGGTGAAAAAGTTTCATCGTAGTCGACGCCAGGTCACTGCGTGTAATCTTTTACTACCAATCGGGCCTTGTAAGTTTCAACCTTACCGTCAGGCCCTCGCTTCCTTTTGTAAACCCATTTACAAGCAGAACCAAGTCCCAAACTTGATTCTCATACATTGAGTCTATCTCGGATTTCATGGCACTTTTCCATTTCACGGAGTCGATGTCCAATATCGATTCTCTATAGGTAAAAGGATTTGTCTCTTCAACTAAGAGAACATCCAGACTCTTTTCTTGTATCAAATACAAGCGTTCATGAGGTCTAGATACCCTTTGTGACCTACGGAGTGTGTGTGTTGAAGGTCCTTCATCTACTTGAACTTCAGGTTCCTCCGTTGGTTCGTTGTTTTCAGGTTGGACTTCATCAAGTTCAACATGTCTATGATTACCACCTTCTGACAAAAATACTACTTCTAGAAATTTTGCGAAGTGAGCTACGAACATATTTCGATGCTCGGTATCATAGAACATATATCCCCTCGTATTTGAAGGATATCTGACAAACCTAAACTTTTGCCCTCAAGGCGAAAGTTTATCTTGCTGAGTCACCCTGACATAGGCAGGACAACCCCAAACCTTAATGTAACTAATATTTGGTCTCCTACCGTACCATATCTCATACAGGGTCATAGGAACAGCTTTTGAAGGAATCTTATTCAAAATATGTGCAGTTGTTAAAAGAGAGTAGCCCCATAAGTAATAGGGCAAATCTGTGAAACTCAACATCGATCGGACCATATCCAATCAAGTTCGATTTCTCCTCTCAGACACTCCATTGTGCTGTGGAGTACCTGGAGGAGTATATTGAGCGAGAATCTCATTCTCCTTCATATAATCAATGAACTCACCACTCATATATTCTCCGCCTCGATCAGATCGTAGGCATTTAATATATTGACCAGTTTGTTTCTCTACTTCATTTCAGAACTCTTTGAACTTTTCAAAGGTTTCTGATTTATGTCGCATCAAATAGACATAACCGTACTGTGACAACTCATCGATAAAGGTAACGAAGTATGAATAACCAATGTGAGCAGTCTGACTTAGTGGACCACATACATCAGAATGTACGAGTTCCAGTAAGTTAGTGGCACATTGTCCAACACCTGAAAATGGGACTTTGGTCATCTTACCCTAAATACACGATTCAAAAGTTGGATAGGATTCAATGGTAAGATCTGGTATCAAACCATTCCTAACCAATTGGGTAAGGCGTTTAATGTCTATATGACCTAGCCGCATATGCCAATGTTCAGTATTATTAACAACAGGTAAACTATGTTTATTAACTCCAGTATTTAAAAATCTTGAGAAGTTTGCAATATATAATGACCATGCTGGTTTGGACAACAAATGATCTGAATATTACATTTATCATATAAATACAAAGAACAGCTCTTAATATTAAACGATAATCTTTTGTATCTAATACAAAAAGAGATATAATATTAGTTACACATCCTGGTACAAAATGACAGTCATGTAACAAAATTATCTCATTCGGCAATGAGATCCCGCATACTCCCACTGCAACTGAATCCAGAGAGTCTCCACTCCTGAATCACAACTACATCTCTTCAGGCTTCAGTTTCCTACTTTCCTTCAGCACCTGCAACGAATTGCAAATGTGAATGGGACAAGCAGAATCTAAAATCCAGCTGGATGTAACGGCTTTACAAGCCAAAGATATATCAATAACTGGAAAAATAAATGTATCTGTTGTAGATGCTCTCTCCATTCTCAGCTGGGCAATATAGTTAAGACAATTCCTTTTCCAGTGCCCGACTTTGCTGTAGTGATGGCATTTGTCTTCAGAAACCCTCTTGGGCTTTGCTATCTTTGCATGTGGTTGAGGACCGAAACCCTTCTTTTTCCCTTTCTTCTTCTTTCCCTTTGACCAAGTCTGGGAAGAAGCAGAAAGTGAAGTAGGTCTCGGAGGGCGAGTCAGTACTCCCTTTTTGAGGTCTTCTTCCGCCATGAGCAACATCCTATATAGCTCATGGTAGGTACAGATAATCCCATTCATGTTGAAATACATCACGAACTGGCGATAAGAAGCTGGGAGTGAACCAAGAATTACACTCCTACCGAGAACGTCATTCAGAATGAGATTATGTTGCCTCAATTGATCGATCAAATCGATCATCTGAAGAACATGCGGGCTAACAACTTGCCCCTCATCCAATCGCGCATGAAACAGTTCCATTGTGACCTTGTGAACAACAACTTGTTCTTGGTTCTCAAACGATTGTCTTAATCGTGTCATCATACTATACGCATCTGACATGCCATAGTATTGTTTCTTGAGTCCCGGAGGCAGTGAACTTAAGATATATGACTTAACTTTTAAGTCATCATCTTTCCAAGCTTGAAAAACTTGGTGTTCCTCCGGTGTTACGTCCTCCGCCACAGTAAGGGGCAGTGGACCCTCAAGAACATATCCCAACTTCTTGGAATCGAGGACAATCCTCAAATCCAAGTCCCAATCAGCAAAGTTCTATGCGCCTTTAAGTTTGTTCGCATCAAGCATACGCGCAAACTGATTAGTGGATGGTGCCGCCATCGCAAATCTATCATATAGATCACGAAAAACGGTTAGCGGAAAATAAAGCAGTTTCATATAATATCATAAAAGCATTAACTAGATCATGGATTTTTAATCTAAAAATGCCCATCTCACTATATCATGCAATACTGTAATCCCCAAACAGAATACAAAGATTTAATAATTAAAATAAATACAAATAGTGAAAGTTGGATCCCATGAATATATTTCAGCTCACAGCAGAGGCACGGTCTCGCCTACGTATATTCATCAGATAGACAACTCATTGTTAATCACTAAATAGTGACTCTTGGGTTTCCAGTCCTGGTCGTTTCTCGTTGTGACTGCTAAGGCAGGCCCACAAGGAGACGTACCAAGGTTAAACTCGTCAATGATAAACTCAAGCTACTTGCGTAACCCTGACAGCTAGGGCACGTTCAGGATTACGCTTTCGCTTGAATTTATCTAGTATCAGACATACATCCGGTATAAATAAATCTCTATCGGCTACACCCTCACAGCAGAGGCACGCTCTCGGATGTAGTCACGAAGAAATATTCATAAACCATATTGACAAGACGGACCATATAACATGCATCAAATACATAATTATATTTAAACCTTATTAATTAGGGATTTTCCGTAAAGTGTCATACATCATAAATCTAATCAAATTTGATTAAAACAAGCATGTATAAAGTCAAGACAACAAGATTGAACATGGAATTTAAAGGGCTAATCATATTAGGGGACCTAGAATCAGACTCGCTCTCATACCATTTTTGAAGGGGTTATATTGCGGAAATCCGGTAACGCAGCAGAATAGTGGAAAATCAAACATTTTCCGATTTCAAAAATTTTTCTCGGATCAATCAAATAAAATTATTTATTTAATTATCCCATTATTAAATTATGAAATATTACACAAGAAATCAAATTTTTATGTAATTACCAAATTACCCCAAAACTTTGCATTTTGTTCATTTTAGTCCTAAATTGTTCGAAATAATTTTTGGATGATTCTAAATCATTTCTAAGATGATTTTAACATGTCATACACATCAAAAATCAAATTGCAACATGAACCCCAAATTTTTGTCCAAATGCCGTGAGCCCCCCATTTTGGCCAAATTGTGCATTTTGCTCTTTTAATGTTCAAAACACATCAAGATGATATCCAGTCAACATAATATTTTATATGCTTCATATACACATCCAAATACACAACATAAATTAAAAGCCCCAAATTTGGAAGTGGTCTTAAACCCTAATTTTTCAATTTCAACAAATTAGACAAATTAGGCCAAATTAATTAAATCCAACACTTCAATCAAGTTTCTTCCACACCAATCAAGCCTCACCACAATGAAATAATTATAGAAAAAATCTAGGTCATTTAAGAGTGGGTCAATAACTCTAGAATGACAACTAGTTTCTAAAACCATCAAAAGAATGCTTGTTAATATATTAGAAGCATTCTATGACCTTTTACATGCATTAACCCTATCCTCAAACTTTCATCCAACAAAAACACAAAGAATAAAGAATAGAAAAACATGAGAACATCATAGTATGTAGCCTAGAACACAAGGAACATTTTCCCCTCTAATAGTAAGTTGATTACTAAAATCCAAGTTTTTATTTGCTTTTCTTTATTTTTCTTTTTCTTTCTCTCAACCTTCTTTTGCCTTCTTTAATGGAGTTTTTTATAAGAGTTTTTGGTTAGTTAAAACCCTAAAATGAAACAAACAATTTATACTTGAAAAAATGGCCTTGGCCGAATATTTGGGTATATAAATATCAAGATATTTATGTTGTTTCATTTAAGGCATTTTCAACTTGTTAACTTTACATCATTACAACTTTAATGATTTGGTTAAAGTCAACAAAGGCAACCAAAAAGCATTTACAAAATATCACAACTTAGAATATTTATATCTTTAATTAATTTAATTATTAAATAATTAAATAATTATTTAAATACAAATATATTAAATATATGTATTATATTTACAATAAATATCAAATACACTAATATTTATGATATTAGTCAAATATCTTAATTTTATAATTAATGTTAGATTAATTCAAATACACAAAAATTAAGAAAATGACTATCGGGTCCCCAACACATGTATTTTTCGTTTAACCTTTAAACAACTTTATAAATAATCAGTATTATTTATAAATGTTTCCCTAGTGCTCTACGAGTATATTTTATTAGTGAGACTCTCTAGATTCAGCCATATCCATCACGAAATCCAATTTCGTGTCCATAATTTATCCACCCGTAAATTATGACGACCACGGATAAACTCGCTGAATCATACAGGTCGAGGTCATGGCAAATGTATAATTCCTCCGTCACAGGTATCTGGATATATCCCAGAGATATAGATGTAAATGTCAAATCTCTATGGGGATAATCCCGTCGACATCTCTATTAGCAATCTCTAAAAGAGAACACTTAGAACTGACTTCTAAAGTGTACCACAGACCCATAGTTTTTATCTGATTGCTAATCATATGGACTACATATGCTCTATACACAGAACTGACGGATCTTATCTCGATACACATAAGACACCCTGAGGATCTATCCATACCCAACGAACAGACGGAGGTTTGATCTGAATAGATCGGTGACGTGACTGCCATCTAAGTGTGGAAGATGTCTCATGCGCCCACAGTGGTATCTCAAGTCGAAGAATCAAAAATGCTACTCAACCCGAGAATATTCTTATTGACGTTGGTGTACCATCCATTAAGAATCTTCGGTGAGTCATTCAGTGTTTATCCACTATAAACACCTATACGTCTATACGAGTCTCCAAGACTCCTGGTTCATTGAGAGACCATTGGAATCATGTATTCCAGTATACGACATATACCGGTCTCAACGGGTTTACTATACTGACCAAGTAATGTAAACCCTGACTAGGAACTGTCTGAGAATGACAACGTCATGATACAACTCAATGTCAGTTGCGACGTTTTTGCAACAGCATCATGACTAGTCATTCTAAGGTCATTACGACTTTACCATATTAAAAGATATATTATATTACATAAATTGCTTATATTATTCAAAATAATAACGTTTTTCAGTAGTATTCTCAAAGAAATACAATACGGAATTGACGTTCTGAGCACCAACCCCAACAGTATGGCCAAGAGCTCGGGAAGGACATGATGAAAATTTCGCATTCAGAACATTGTAGCTCGAGGAATAAGGCAATATTGGGACCGGAGAATGAGGACATGGGTCCGACCCGGCTACATGAGCTCGGCAAAGCGTGATGAGATTTACCCAAGTTGCCCGACCAGATGAATGAGCTCGGGACAGCGCTGGTCGGGTATGGCACAGGAATTGGTCTTCTCCATAAAGTTCAGATATGACAGAGGAAACTTGATGATTCTCCTCTGACACACGCTACCGAGTAAACAATTGGATACAATCTGGCATCATGATTGTTGAGTGTGGCGGTACCCAAAACAGAGTGATGTAATGGAATGTCAGATGACAGGTTTCACTTTCGGCAGAGATAGGCTCACATGGATGACGCCATGAAGACGGTGGAACAGTGTAATTTTCCTTAGTATATAAAGAGGTTGAGAACATTTTTGTAGGAGTTAGATATTTTATTTACAAGCACTACTTGTAAGAAATATGGAGAAAACACTAAGCTCGGTAGTACCCCGACCACCTGTAAAAAGAAGGCGGCCAAGACTGACCACGTTATAAAACCTCCATTTTCCTTGTGTCCGTGGACGTAGGTTGGATCCATTCCACCGAACCACGTTATATCCTCTATTTTCGTCTGTGTGTTTACTTTTTTCTGCTAAATTTACTTTTGGTTCCCAACAAACCAAACAAATTCACAGTTGGGGGAAGATTGTTCGAGGAGCGAGTTTCCGAATTTGCCCCTGAAACGAAAATCAGCCGTCAACAAATGTGAAAGAGATAAAGGGATGTCTAGATTTTGTTTTCAAAATTGATTGATAATTTGTCTTAAAATGGAATGGGATTGATGTGGATAGGAAATTCAAAAAACAATGGCTCTCATTTTTATTTCTTACCCAGGTGTTTGAAAGCACCCTTTTATTATTTTGAAAAGTGGGATTATTTTCCACATTTGTATGGGAATTTTCTTATTTATCTTTTTATCCAAGTATGGACATAATGAAAACGCTGATTTTTATTTTTGGTTTTTTTGGGGAAAAATAAAATGTTAGGTAATCTACCAATTTGACCACCCAATTATTACAAATCCATGACAAAGCCTAACATTATCCCACCTCCACCATGTGCTTTTTCATATAAATTTCAGTTTATTGTAACCATTTGTTTTTTTACACCCATTCAAATAAAAAATCAGATAAAAGTAGAGAAAGTACCAAATGTCTTCAACATGATTAAATCAAATACCCTCAAACGCTTCGTGATATAGAGAAGCCTCATTGAATGAACATGATCATGAATATAACAAGTCACCATTGTTACACAATTTTTTTCTTAATTTTCATTTTATTCCCAACAATTGCCTTCTGTATAGACACCTTATCATCAACTCAAAATCTCACAAATGGCCAAACCCTAGTCTCTTCTGATGATGTATTTGAGCTTGGATTCTTCTCACCAGGCAGTTCAGGCAAATGGTACATCGGTGTATGGTACAAGAACATTCATCAGAAAACGTATGTGTGGGTTGCTAACAGGGACAGCCCTCTTACAAATTCATCAGGAATTTTCAGAATCATGAGCAATCAAAGCATTGGTCTTTTTGATGAAGCAGAGAATCTCGTCTGGTCAACAAATCAAACCAAGGCCACCAACCCAGTTGCAAAATTGCTAGACTCTGGAAACTTTGTTCTAAAAGAAGCTGATAGTGATGAGATTCTCTGGCAAAGCTTTGATTATCCAACTGATACTCTGTTGCCACAAATGAAGCTTGGATGGAATCTACGAACAGGTTTTGACAGGTACCTAACGTCATGGAAAAGCACAGACGATCCTTCAACAGGTGACTATTCTTTCAAGATTGATTTTCGTGGATTCCCAGAAATATTCCTGTGGGATAAACAAGTGATAAAATATCGCAGCGGGCCCTGGAATGGTATGGGATTCAGTGGTGTCCCAGAAATGAATCCGAGAGAAGGCATGAAATTCGACTTTGTTATAGATCAAGATGAGGTTTATTATTCATTTTATATAGAAGAGAAAAGCTTATTATCAAGATTAGCAGTTTCTCCAAATGGGGTTCTTCAGAGATTTACATGGATTCAACAGAACCAAATATGGAACCCTTTTTGGTACGCACCAAAAGATCAGTGTGACGATTACAGCGAGTGTGGTCCATTTGGTAATTGTGATACGAATGCTTCTCCAGTTTGCCAATGCTTTAGAGGATTCGAGCCTAAAGATCCTCAAGCATGGAGTTTGAGAGATGGGTCTGGTGGGTGTGTTAGGAAAACACAGTTGCAATGCTCAAAGGACAAGTTTTTACATTTGAAAAACATGAAGTTGCCGGATACTACGACGTCGTTTGTGGACAATAATATGACCCTCAAAGACTGTGAAGCTATATGTTTGAGGAATTGTTCGTGTACAGCTTATGCCGACACGAACATCACTGGAGGCCCAGGCTGTGTGACTTGGACTGGTGACCTTATGGACATAAGGCAATATGCTGAAGGTGGTCAAGATCTCTACGTAAGATTGGCTGCTTCTGATATTGGTACGTTCATATCTAAATTTCATTATATATATATATATATATATGTATATATATATATATATATCTTTTCCCTTTTCTTTTTAACCATAAATTCTGTTAGGTTGATGAGTAATTTTTATTATTGTGATAAAAATTTTCAACACAAACACGAATTATTTATTGAGTAAGTCGGTATGATAGTTAACACGATTAATAAATAAATAAATTTCATTTTTTGATATAATTAATACACGATTACAAAATAAGACTATTTGATTAATATGATAAACTTGTGTCGCGTTATAATAGGATTAAGTAAGTATTATACATGTCATAAATATATAAATATGCACCAAAACAAGATTATTAATAAATGAAAGGTTAACAATGATTTTAATAAATGTGGAGGCTTCTAAGCCGTCCATCTTAGATAGAGTGTCCAAAAAACATAACATCAGAGACTCAGATTCCCTGGACCTGGAGGAAAGGAAAAAGGTGTCTGTGATGGACCGCAGCCTTTTGTATATATAGATGTCTGTGATGGACCAGTGCCTTTTGTATATATGAATCAGATTCTGATCAGACGGTGATAAGGTTGTCTGTGATTGATTCTAGTCCTTCCTTTGAATGCTTGCGTGATTGATTTTGATATATAATGCTGACGTAAAAGTGTATTTGTTTACGATAATAAATGCCTTGCTCTAAAATCGACGCTTTCGTGGGCAGACGTTTTTGACTTGGAGTGACAAATTAGCCGGGCCTCAATATTATGGCATAAAGATTGTTGCCTTAATTAGTGCTGGAGTTAAATGTCTTCGCTGCGGCGGAACATTTCCGACTCAGTGGGGCCCACTTAAATAAGTATTTCCATAAAATTCAGTCGAGTCCATTGGAAAATCAAAAAACAAATAGAGAATTTTTTAATTTTTTTTAAAATCCTTTATTTTCCTTTTTTTTTTTTAAAATAAATAAAGAGAATATGCGAGTTGGTGCCGAGAACTACAAAAGTCAGAAGTGTGTTGATCAGCCGTCAGTTGGCTGGCCTTAGGAATCATGCAGAAAACTGCTCCGGTGCCAACTCAGGTCATCCTCAATGTCTTCATATGATCCGTCCTTAAGCCGAAATCAGGCACTCGGTGGGACGCAACCCGACCCCGAGGTTGGAGAGACCAGTAGCCTCGGGGGAACGAGCTCAGCCCCGAGCTGGTGGAACAATACAGATTCGGCGGAACGAATCCAGCCCCGAGCTAGTGGAACAATACAGACTCGGCGGAACGAATCCAGCCCCGAGATGGTGGAACAATACAGACTCGGTGGAACGAATCCAGCCCCGAGCTGGTGGAACATTACAGACTCGGCGGAACGAATCCAGCCTCGAGCTGGTGGAACATTTGAGACTTGCACGAGGGAAGATTTTCAACCTCAGAAGCTCTGCAGATCCCGGCGTGGGCGTCCTATTGCTAGGCATCTACGAAAAACAAAAATGGGCTAAGATAAAGTTAATAAAATTGAGGTGACTTAGCACATACTCCACACCAAACCCGAAAAGAATAACAACTCGGGTGCCCCGAGGCAGCATCCTGCCTGGTGCCTCCCAAAACACAATTCTGAATCTTACAACTTAGCGTCCCAGCTAGCTGGGCTACAGATCAGTGAGCGGCCGAGACCTTGAGGGTAGAAACCTCCTCACGTTGGGCGGCTCTGGAGTCTACAAGCGCTATGAGGGCAGAAACCTCCACGTGCCATGCTTCTCCTGATCCGAGGCGGTTAGACAGCTAACCACGGGGGAGGAAGACACCCCGTGTGCGCCATCCCTTAGGTGGTTCTCAACTGGACTCACCAGCCAACTCGCAGGGGAAGAAACCTCCATGGGTCCGGTTTACCCGGGGTCACGATGGTCATGGAGGCCATGTTGTCGTCCCCATGCCATGTGCTCCAAGATGGTCTCAACAGGACTCACCAGCCAACTCACAGAGGAAAAAACCTCCCTGGGTCCGGTTTACCCGAGCTGCTCCTCAAAGATGCGAGTCTTGGGGTAGTAATGCTCCGGCCTCGGGTAGAGGTGTGCATTAATCAGTTTTAACCGATTAACTGAACCGTTCCGACCCATTTTTTTATTACGGTTCGGTTAATTGAGTTAAATCGGTTATTGCGGTTAAAATTTTTAACTTTTTTGGTTATTCGGTTCGGTTACGGTTATAAGATTCGTATAACCGAACCGACCGATTAACCGAAATTAAACCATATATATATATATATATATATTATATATATATATATATATATATATATATATATATATATATATATATATATATTAGCGCGTGCGAATCCTTTAATTTTTTAGAGTTAAGATAGTTTGTATGTAAACTCTCAATTGGTTGTAGTTATATTGATTTGATAATACTACCCGAAAATAAAATTGATAAAATTCAAATGACAAGCTGCATTAACAGCTTGGTTTTGACTCTTTTTAATTTCTCTCAATAATTTAAAGGTAAAAATACAAAAAATTTCAAATGTGTAGATTTTACATCGTGGTGGATTCGTGACCCTTAAAATTTCTAACATGACAGGTTTGGAAGGAAATCTGAGGCCGTGACAATCATCAAGGGTTTAAAAAATATTTCTCTCGCATGTAATTAAATATAGATATATTTAATCAAATGTTAGTTAGAATCAGTATTTTTAGAATCGGATATGTGATCGAATTAATGATCCAAAAAATTTAATGCGTCAGTGGTTCGATCAGTTGAAACGTTCCGAAAAAATCGGTAGAACCGACCTACATCATATATAATTTTACTAATTAAAAATTATAAAAAATATTAAATTTTAATTTATTGGATTGATTAATAACCGAATTAACCATAACCGACCGAAATATAATGGTTAATTGGTTAATAGTTATGTGTCATAAATTGGTTAAATCGGTCACACTTTAATTTAACCGAAAATTTCGATTACGGTTAAAAAATCAAGGATTAACCGACCAAACCGACCGATGCACACCCCTAGCCACGGGGGTTTGATAATGACACCCGGGGTTGGCGTGCCGCGAGGGGTTCGCGCTTTTCCAACATGCACCTCATCCCTTGATGCGTTCTGGATCCTCAAAGGTGAAATGAGCCAGGTCGGAAAACTTCCACCCAGGGGTTTGATAATGACACCCGGGATTGGCGTGCCACGGGCTTGGTGCCCTTCTCGACTACCGATCACCCCTTCGCATCGAGCCCATCCCAAGAATATTGAAAATAACTTTCGCATTTGATTTAAGAAACAAGTAAAATAGATAAGTTTCTTAAAAAAAGAGTTTTATTCATATTCAAGGGATCTGCTGCCCTTCTTACAACTTTTTGCGGGACATTTTAAGAGAGTCTTTTACAATTGTTTGTTCTGGTTCTTGTCTTGCAGTCCGAGCTTCATCAGATCCTTTTGTACTTGCTTCCCGACCGTGCTAACAGGGTCCCATCATGCCGAGCGCTCTATAAGTATTTCTGAACAATTTCGGAGCTCGGTCGAGAAACCCTTCCCATGGTCTTTGGTGGCCCTCGTGAAATTTTTCTTCTTTCCTCTCATTGGGAGAGACCACCACACCAATTGAGGAGGGTCTGATGGACGTCGTCCTCTGCCCTTAGCTGACTAGTTCCCTGGCCGATCCTTCAGCACTGCCAACCTGTGAAACTGAGGACTCTGGCAGGCCGAGCAAGTATGACACCTGCTCCTGGAGGGACTTGTTCAGCTACTGCCAACGAACTTCACCCATTCGCAATGTTACATGCCATTCTACAACTCAGTCCTAATAGTTGATCGTTGGCTATCCCTCTTACATTCCATTCTACAACTCAAAAAAGGAAAGCTTCTGCTGCCAACCTTCCTTCTTCTTACGAATCCTTCCCTCTTCTCGTTTTGACCAGCTTCTTCCCATTCTTTTCCACTTTCATCCATTCCTTCCCTTATTTTCCCGAATCATTCTGCTGCTGAACTCTCCAATGACCCATGATTTCCACCTTCTACCATCGTCTTACTACTTAAGTTGTTTTTTGTTCTTTCCCCACAGACGGCGCCAACTGTTGACGGGTGATTTTTGTCCAAGGGGCAGTTTCGAGATAATCCTCCCGAGAAAATCCTCCTTCAACCTTGAATTTGTTTGGTTATGAGGACACCAAAAACAAACTTAGCAGAAGGCAAAAATAAACACACAGATCGACAAGAGGGTTTTAACGTGGTTCGGCGGAGCGAGTCCAGCCTACGTCCACGGGCACAAAGTGGTGGGGGTTGTTTTTATTACCGAAACTAACTCGACCGACCTGTTTGGAGGGAGGTCTAATCGAAACCGAGCTGTTTGCCTTTCAAGTTTATACAAGTAGTGCTCATCCTCTTTTTTTTTACAAGTTTTCGCTATATGTTTTTTCTCTCTTTTTACACGAACGAATTTAACTTCTCTTTATATACTAAGAGAATGCAACATTGTTCTTCTGCTCTCGTGACGTTTCCCGCGTGGTCTCCGACTGATTGACGAACTCTCTGCCCCAAGACTGTCGTCGCCGAAAGCAAGCCTGCCGTCTGACGGCCTGTCACATCAACCTGTTTTCTCCACTGCCACACGCAACAATTATGATGCCAGCCTGGAAAGATCCTCCAAATAATGACACGTGTTGGAGGGAAAAGTCCAACTACTCTGATCCCATGTCGGTCTTCAACTGGTCCCGCCCCGGTCCGAAATGTTCGAGCTCATCCGCTTATTCCAGGGGGCAAGGCAAAATCAAACCGAACTGCCGGTCCTAAGTGGTCGGCCTCGGTTCTGATGTTGTCGGCCAATGAAATCTGCGCCAGATCCGAGGAAGGGGTGCTCGGGTTCTCGTTCTGCCTGAGAACTGACCTATACTTCTGGCCGTCTGATTCTCCCAAAAGTGGAAGTTCCATCTTTACCCTTGTCGAACTGTTTGAATATCTTAGTTACAGAGATCCCCATCAACAAGTTATATTTAGATGTTTCTACATTTCACACTCATTAATTTGAATCATCGATTCTAGGTGTCTTTAACAATTTTCTATGATCACATCTAATCTGGTAGAAATTGAGGCTCAAAGTAGGTCCACAAAGCCACAGTTGCCAAGCTCATATTCAACTTAAATCATTCAAATATAAACTTTAAAGTCCCAAATAGAATGTCGTTAGATTTACATCTCGCAAAATTAGGTGATAAATCCAACGGCGCCACTAGTAACACGAATAGCGTGGTTCCCTTTGAAATTTGTGGGGGCTTTGGCTGTGAGTTAGGTTTGACAAATGTTAAATTTAGGCTTTGTCCGGCCCCAACGAAAATTAGAGTTGGGCCTGACTGTGTATATATATTGTAAAATAATATTTTCAATTATAAATTTCGATTCTTAATTTTAAATGTATATATTTAAGCTTCAATTCAAAATAATATCTAGGCATAGGCATTGCAAAGTCGGACCGGCCTGAGATTTTGCCACACAAGTTCCATTTTTACACTGCCCTTGTAATTTTCCTAGGAATATCTATCAAATGGTTGCTTTTGTATTCAAGTATATTTTCTTTTAACTTGGGAAAGTTTTAATGGAAAAACATCTGACTTAGGTTCATAGGATTTATAATGTCGTTCTCCATAAATACAATAAAGAATCACAGTAAGAGCTTGCAGATTGCCAAATGAACTTGTAATATGTGTAGTTTCTGATATTAGAAGAATAATTCTTGTACAGTAGGTACTGTTGTTAAGGCTTTGCATGTCTTTGCCACAATTCATCACACAATCATAAACCTGAACTTTTCTTCCATAAAAGCTAGTGTAAATCAATAAAAATTATATTCAATACACAAGGTTCCCGCTATAGATAAGGTGTGGGGAAGGTCCTAATATATACAGTATTATATTTATTTTTTCACAAAAATATTGTTTCCTGAATTCGATCTTCCGACCAAATAGATAATAAATTAACACTTAAAAATCGCATGAGAGACAACTAAGCCAATAATATTGTTAAAAAATATTTCAAGGTGAGTGTATAACTGATTGGAATCTTTTTGTTTCAGGTGATGGAGGAAATGCAACTTCTCTGATAATAGGCATTACTGGTGGTAGTGCCATTCTGATTTTAGGACTAGTTGCTTGTTTTCTTTGGAAAAGGAGGACATTACTCGGTAGACAAATAAGGAAGACAGAACCGAAAGGTAAAATAAATGAACATAAGAAAATTTTGGGGTTATTGTTTTAGGCATTCATTTTTATTTCTAATGTTCTTCTTACTTTGTGCAAATCAGGTCATCCTGAAAGAAGCCAGAATTTACTGTTAAATGATGTCGTTATATCAAGTAAAAGGGACTATTCGGGTGAGGAAACAGACGATCTGGAACTGCCATTGTTTGATTTTGAAACGTTAGTAAAGGCTACAGATAATTTTTCTGCGGATATGAAACTTGGACAAGGCGGGTTTGGTAGTGTTTATAAGGTAGTTTTTACCTGTTACAGCCTTACAGATTACAAAATAATGCAATTTGATACCAGAATGTACCCAATATGTGCTTATTGGAAAATAAAAATTATGTTGCCAATGACAGGGGAGATTGATAGAAGGTCAAGAAATAGCTGTTAAGAGGCTCTCCAGGAACTCTGGGCAAGGTATTGAAGAATTCAAGAATGAAGTTAAATTAATTGCAAAGCTTCAGCACAGAAATCTGGTTCGACTTCTTGGTTGCTGCATTGAGATGGATGAAAAGATGCTGATTTACGAGTACTTAGAAAACAGAGGCCTGGATTCTGTTTTATACAGTTAGTCCCTCTCTGTAATTTAATAAACCTAATTAGGCTTTCTTTGGTTAACATAGAGATGGTTATCTTGACTCTAAGGTACTCATTTTCAGTTAATTTGTATCAGATAAAGCTAGGAGCTCCATATTAAATTGGCAAAGGCGCTTCGACATTATTTGTGGGATTGCACGAGGACTGCTATATCTTCATCAGGATTCGAGGTTTAGAATTATCCATAGGGATCTCAAAGCAAGTAACATTTTGCTTGACAAAGACATGACACCAAAAATATCGGATTTTGGCATGGCTAGGATATTTGGAGGAGATCAAACTGAAGCAAATACCATGAGAATTGTCGGAACATAGTAAGTAACTATAAATAAGTTTTTGAAAATCATAAGAATGATAAAGATTCATTTCCTCGACACTTTTGTGGAATACAGTGGTTATATGTCTCCTGAATATGCAATGGATGGGCTCTTCTCAGTGAAATCCGATGTTTTCAGCTTCGGTGTATTGGTGTTGGAGATATTAAGTGGTGAGAAGAACAGAGGATTTTATCAGTCAAACAGCAAACATAACCTCCTTGGCCATGTAAGCACACAAGTGACAATTATTCTTCATAGCAACATTATTATTTATTGTTCTTGATTACATTTTTGTATGATTGAATCTATGTTCCTTGGCAAAAATTAATTTGGTACAATTTCAGGTGTGGAGATTGTGGAGGGAAGAGAAGGGATTGGAAATTATAGATTCATCAATTGGTGATTCATATCCTGCAAATGAAGTTTTGAGATGCATTCAGGTCGGCCTCTTATGCGTACAAGAGAATGCTGAAGAAAGGCCAATTATGGCATCTGTAGTTTTGATGTTGAGTAGTGAAACTGCAACAATGCCTCGGCCTAAAACCCCTGGATTTTTCCTGGGAAGAAATTATAATGAAACTGATTCATTCTCAAGTAAGCAAGATGAAACATTTACGGTGAACCAGGTCACAGTTACAATGTTAGATGCTAGGTAGTGGAAAACAAAAGTATTACACTCTTAGAATTTTGATTTTATATCTTGATCTGTGATTTTTGTTATAGCTTCAATTCAATGATCTTTTTCTGTGTGGTAGGCGTATTATCATTAATACAATACATGTCCATAAACGAAACCTATTGCATGCTGCATTTCATGAAAATAGCAGGAAATTACTAAGTAAAGCTTTTCCTTCTTAAACACACTAAGATTGAATATATTGGCAAGAAAGTGATTATCAACCTTTTTGATTATATCTATTTCTGTGTACCTATTTAATACCAAGGGGGGCCTTCAGCGATAGTCTCTTTGTTCCTTGCCTTCATTCACAATTTCATGTTTAGTTCATCTTCAGGCTCCAGTGAAACAGTGGTAGGAGACATTTTGCTTCCACCTACTTCTCTTTTGGTGTCTTCAAACCAACTCTATGAGTTTGGATTCTTCAGCCCTGGAAACCACAGTCAAAGGTTCTCGCCCAACTGGTACAGTTATCTGCCTCTCTAACTGGCGTGGGTGGCCAACACATACTCCACAAATACTCTTCTGAATCATCTCTTTTTTTTTCTTATTCTTTTTTTTTAAAAAAAAAAAAAAATTTAATTCAATATCTGCATATTCTTTCTTTATATGTTACTTTCAAAGTCTCCAAATGACGTGGGTTGGTGGTGTTGGATTTAGGATCTCACCTTGAGGTCATGGGTTCGAATCTAGGGAGTGCGTTTCTTGTAAGAGTCTAAGACAGCTGTGGGTTTTACCTGCTACGCTTAAGCCCAAAAGGAATGGTTTAGCGGCGGGATTTCCAACGATTCTAAAAAAAATGTGTATCAAATACATATACACATTAATTAAATAATTAATTATGGACTTGTGTCACAAATTTATCTAATGTATACCCAATCAAATTATGTATCAAATACATATACACATTAGATATAAAATGTCTGGCACGAGTAACAATTATGAATAATCTACATTATTCTTAATTAATTGCCCAAATGTTCAATAAGTACACTTCATATAGTGAGACTTTCTAAGTTCAGGTATATCTGTCATGAAATCAATTTTTGTGTCCGTATTTCACTCACTCACAAATTATGACAGCATAGATAAACGCGCTGAACCATATAAGTCGAGGTCATTACTTATGTGTAATCCTTTCGGCCATCTGAACTGTACCGGAGATATAGATTAAAAAAAAAGTCAAATCTCCATTGTACAACTCATAAGTATATGTGTTGCGACATATTCGTGATATTTTAATCAACATTCAAAACTTATTTTCAAAATTTACCACGACCACTGATTTAAAATAGCCACGAAGTGACGACCAAATCATGTATACATGATTGACAGATCCTCTCTGCATACATCATTGGATATCATGAGCATCGATCAATACTCGAAGAACATACAGAGGTCTGATCTAATGATCGGTGACATGATTTCCATCTCAGAGTGGAGGATCACTCTGTTAGACAATTATGACCCATATCGTCACTATTTGTACAGATCATGGTGTTGTTGTACAAATTAACTATGTGACAAAGGAAATTGCTCTCTTATCATTTGTGATTAGATCATCAAGATGTATAAATGATAGGAGGTCCTTATGATTAGTTCCTGGATTGAGATGATATGATACAGTATCAATCCACGAAGGATTAATCATTAAATATCCCTAGTCAGAGTGTTATCGAGATTGGACATCGATAATGCGTAAAAGACTAGTATTACACTTGTGCGCGTTGTAAAGGCATAACGGCATAGTTATCATATATTTGGGTATAGGATACTCATGCAAGTGTAGTAAGAGGTTGTGTTTTACCGATAGTATGGAAAACAGCTTCGCTCTGGATAGACCCCTCAGAATTCCATTGGTAGTATGACTATGTGTCTATGGAAGTCCGAAATCAGGGTAGGTGTATTTGGTCTTAACCTGAGACTTGCACCGCTAATACTTGCGACAGTCAATATAATTTGGTTTTAGGTCGTCCAGGGCTTTAACAGGTTCTGTGTACACCTCTGCTGGGTATATTGAGAATCGTAGAGTGTTGGGTGTGATGTCAAGACAGAAGTATCACTCCATTCATAGTTGAGATGATGGTCACGTAGGATACGGAACTGGTTCTCTTATGTACTGCAGTCATCGGGGTAAAATGACTAGGTCATGTTTATCCGATTATAGAGACTAGTTACCAGAGATCCGATATGTGCTTCATACGGGGCAGACATGATTCCAGTCCCAGGCCTAGCATGTGACATCTGATACTGGATCGAGATACGCAATACTATGTATACTGGATTTACTTACGTGTTCGGATAGTCCGACGACCGGATTTACTGCCAACATATCTGGGGATCTCATGGGTCACTTCCCGAAGATTCACCGATGACGTATGACTCGCACTTTATTAATCTGTGATTAATTAATGAGAGAGATAAAATTAATCTGGGATTAATTACGGAGATATTTTATCTGGGATAAAATATCATTAAAAGAGAGATAACGATTAATTTGGAATTAATCGATAAAATAATATATTCGATATATTATACGAAATTGGATTTCGACGCGGAATTAAATTTAGAATTTAATTCGGGCGAACGAGTTAATTTAGAATTAATTCGTTAGTAACATGAATAGTAATTTTGCTAGGCATAATTATTTAATTACGTCGCAACGGAAAATTCATTAATTTGGAATTAACGAACCCGAGCCCGGGAGTGTTTGCGAGCACATTCACATTTCGAATTCGAGTGCGGCCCACAAGTCACGTCAAGCGTCAAATCATTAGTCACATCGAGCGTCAAATCACATGTCACTTTGAGTGATGTGACAATTTGTCATTTGATTGATTGATGGAGGTGGTTGGCATTAAAGCCTTGACTTTTTGGAAAAGCAAAATTGGAAAATGAATTTGGAAATTCATAAAAGTGTATTAGATACACATTTTGCTACTAACCAACACAACTCACTCTCTCTTTCTTCCTCTCCCTCTCACGCCCAAAGTGGGCTGTTTTTCCTTCTTTTTTTGGCTCACTGCCGAGATCAAGGAGAAGCAAAAGGTGATGCTTTTGTGACAAAATCAAGAGTGCTAGCACACAATAGAGTCTTGCAAAGGTGGTAGGGAAACCCATCCGTGAGCTTGGAATCACATCACAAAAGCTTGGAGCTTGGAAGATGATCCATGGTAAGATTTTTGAAGAGCCAAAACAGCCCACTGCCGAGCACTCTAGGAGGGATCTTGGAGAGTTTTGTTATTCGTCGCATCGTTCAACCGCTCGATGTAAGTATTCCGCAACTTCTTCGTGTATTCACACGTTGTTTCTATGCTTTAATCGATCCTTGAGACTTAGAGATTTCCCAACAATGGTATCAGAGCGAGTTAAAATCATGAAACTTGATTTAGGGTTAAAATTGGGTAAAATATATTTGAGCATGATTTGATGAAATTGGATGATTGAGTATGCTTAAATGTAGTTTTATTGAAGTTTGATTGGATCAATTTCATGAAATGTTGTTTGGAACAAATTTCCCCAAAATGTGAGGCTTGGCCGAATACACTACTTGCCATAATGTCTTGGATTTTTGATTTTTGATTCATTGGATGAGTTGGAATCATGTCGGGAGTATTGATTTAATGTTTAATTGGATTTAATTGGATTGAAACCAAATCAGACATAAAATTACCCACATTGCCGAGACTATATGCATGTAAATTAGGTTTGATTTTGTTAAAATATGTTGGACATGTTTTAATGTAGATAAGCATAATTAATTAAGCTAATTGATGTTTTGGAAATGTTAATTTAGTTGATTAATTATGGCAATGCACTTTAGTTTAATTAAATATGAAATTTGGAATTTTTGTAGTTTAATTAAATGGGTTTAAATTGGCTTTGGGCTTGAAAAGTTGTTATTGGGCTTATTGGGCTTGATTGTACCAAGATTGGTTTAGGTAAATTGGTTGGATCCAATTGGGCCCAAAACCATTTCCATAAAGTCCAATTATGACTTAATGGACCTTAATTTTAATTGGGCCTAATGGGCCTAAATTGATTTCTAGGCTTATGGGGTTATTCCTTGATTGGGCTTTGGTTATTGGGTTTGACCCAAGTTGACCGAAATTCCATGCCTTAAGAAATTAATTGAAAGCCCATTGGACTTTAATTAAATTAACATTGGATGTTAATCGGGCTTTGAGACCCGTAACGATATAATTTGGAATTTAAGTCATAAAGGTTCGTTAATAAAGTGTAATATTTAATTTGGAATTAAATAATGAAATAGTATTAAATACATATTAAATTGGATTTAATGTTGTAGTTTAATTTAATTCAAGAATTCGTACTTTGAGTACTTATTCGCAAAACGAGTTAGACTCGCGCAAAATCAAATTGTTATTTGAACATTGGATGATCACTAATTATCAGATTAATTAATTGGATTAGATTGATTGATAACATGCTTGTGTGAATACATGGTTGCGATGTTGGACAGTTATGACCCATAGCGTCACTATTTGTACATATCATGGTGTTGTCGTACAAATTAACTATGTGACAAAGGAAATTGCTCTCTTATCATTTGTGATTAGATCACCTAGATGTATAAATGATATGAGGTCCCTATGATTAGTTCCTAGATTGAGATGATATGAGACAGTATCAGTCCTCGAAGGATTAGTCATTAAATATCCCTAGTCGTAGTATTATCGAGATTGGACATCGATAATGCGGAATAGACTAATATTACACTTATGCGCATTATGTGAGATCATAACAGCATAGTTCTCATATATTTGGGTATAGGATACTCATGCAAGTGTAATAGGAGGTTGTGTTTTACCGATGGTACGGAAAACAGTTTCGCTCTGGATAGACCCATCGGAATTCCATTGGTAGTATGACTATGTGTCTATAGAAGTCCGAAATCAGGGTAGGTGTATTTGGTCTTAACCTGAGACTTGCATCGCTAATAACTGCGACAATCGGTATGCTTTAGTTTTGGTCGTCCACGGCTTTAACCGGTTCTGTGTATGCCTCTGCTGGGTATATTGAGAATCGTAATGTATTGGGTGTGATGTCAAGACGGAAGTATCACTCCAGTCATAGTGGAGATGATGTTACGTAGGATACGGTACTAGTGCTCTTAAGTACTTCAGTCATCAGGATATTATGACTAGGTCATGTATATCCGATAATAGAGACTAGTTACCAGACATCCGACATGTGCTTCGTACTGGACAGACACGATTCCAGCCCCAGGCCTAGCATGTGACATTCGATACTGGATCGCAATACGCAATACTACGTATACTACGTCTGACATAGATTATATATTCAAGTAAGAATATTTCAGGAGAATTCCGTATATCTGATTAAACATATCTCACATTCAATCAAACATACTTCGTCTGGCGCGGCAAAACATCGTGGCAAAGGTAGCCCTTTGGCTTTTCATCCCTCAAAACGGAGGACTTTTAATTCACCCTAACTAGCCCATGCGCATTACATCATAATGCATAAAAGACAAAGACAACAATATAGGACCTTGTATGCTCGGTTGAGCATATCTCACATTCAACCAAACATACTTGTTCTGGCGCGGCAAAGCATCGTGGTAAAGGTAGCCCTTTGGCTTTTCATCCCTCAAAATGAAGGACCTTTAATCCAACTTGATTTGCCCATGCGCGCTATATCATCAACACATAAACACACAACGTTCGTAAAGTAATTGAATAAATGATAAAATGTGAATAACAAACGAACAAGATACAAAATCAAAGTGAAACTTGTGCCGTTTGTTCAAGTGGTACGTGGAGTTGTTTCCCAATAACAGACCGTACTATCATCCATTCAGATTCGGCTATGGAATTTATGACTGGGTTTCCATCCTATATACCACAAGAGACGACATATTTTCCCATCCATTCAAACTCCACAACATGCATCCACAAACGACTCACATGCAAAGAAAATAAATAAAACAATTAAAAGATGAATGAAAGTAAATAGGAAAAGTGCCCTCAGGTCTAACAGTTTAAAATCGTCTCTCGGAAGTGTGTTACACGACCGTCAGAAGGATTGATACTCCGCAACTCCTTCGGTTCACTGGTCCACTGCTTTATTTCGCTGTTTCACTGCTTGGGGCTGCTATTTTTACTCCGTTTTGCTGCTGTTTCGTGCGGTTATTTAAGGGTTTAAAGTTCAATTTTTGTTTACTATTTTAGGTAATATAGGCCACTGTTTGGGATGATTTTTTGGTGATGTAAGGGCTGTCTAGAGTTGTGATTCGGTGGTTGTTTATGCGGCAATGAAGGGGGTCTGATGGATGAGTATTCGGCAATATAGAGAGAGGAGAAGAAGAATTGTTTGTTTGTTACTTCTTGTCTTAGGCGTGAATGCTAGGAGAGTTTTGGGTGCTAATGGTTTGCAGAATTTTATGTGATTTGTATGTATGTGCTAGGTTGGTAAATGTTGGATTTGTGTTTCTTTTATAGGCAAAGGCTAGGGTAGAATGTAGGACACAGAAATCAGCGACATTGTTCCAGGCTCGCAGCCCGATTGGGAGTACAAAGTAGCCCACAGAGGGAACTAAACCGGAGAAATAACATGGAGTCGCCACCTAATGTGAACCGGGAAAATGATTTAAGGCCGCACTCACCCCTCGCAAGGGAAGACCTCAACCGTTGGGTTCAGAATGGTCCCTTAGTTATGCCACTTGTAATGATATGATTTGTGCAATAATCTAACCAAGCCTAAGCAACACGAAAAATAAATAACAACCTAAACATAAACGTAAATTGAACGCCTATTGCGAAAGAAGATAACCAAATCATGCATAGAAGAATAACATACTAATGGCTAAATCATGCTTAAGAAATAAGTAACATACTAACGACCTAATCATGCTTGAACACAATCTCACGAACACATTAAATAGATAAATACGGGAATACAAATAGATGACAACAGTAAAAGTGTCAATGATGGAATGATATAATTAATTACATAATGCAGAAGAAATCACCCTAGACGCAATCATGCATGAAATGAAAAAGGAATCAGTTCAGTGTATGTGCGTTCGTGTAGCATTCAAAAACACATTCGAACGGTAAACATAAGGTTTGCGTTCGTATAGCGTTCAAGAACACGTTTGAACGGGACCGGACCTGATGCATGATAAAACAAAGAAAATACATGTGCATTCGAGTAGCGTTTAAAAATGCGTTTGAATGGTAAACAGAAGGTTCGCGTTCGTATAACGTTCGAGAACGCGTTCGAACGGGACAAGACCTGATGCATGATAAAACAAAGAAAACACATGCACGTTCGAGTAGCGTTCGTAAATACGTTCGAACGATAAACAGAACCTGATGCATGATAGAAGACGCAACACTTACATAGATAAGAAAATGCACAATGTAGGACCTCGTATGCCCGATTGAACTCATTCCCATTCAATCGGGTGTACCTCATCCGGCGCGGCAAAACATCGTGGTATAGGTAGCCTTTAGGCATTTTCCCTGGAATAGAGGACCTTTAATCCACCCTAGTTAGCCCATGCGCACTAGAATGTAATGTATGCGTAAATAAAGCAATGATATGCAAAAGGTAAATGACATAATAAAAGGCGCGGCAAAACACCTTGGTAAAGGTAGCCTTCAGGCATTTCCCACGAATAGAAGAGCTTTGATCCACCCTATTTAGCCCATGCGCATTATATTACAATGCATACAAATGAATGAGACAATAATATGGAATTTCGTATATCCGATTAAACATATCTCACATTCAATCAAACATAATTCGTCCGGCGCGGCAAAGCATCGTGGCAAAGGTAGCCCTTTGGCTTTTCATCCCTCAAAACGGAGGACTTTCAATCCACCCTAGCTAGCCCATGCGCATTATATCACAATGCATAAAAGATAAAAACAACAATATAGGACCTTGTATACTCGGTTGAACATATCTTACATTCAAGCAAACATACTTCGTCCGGCGCGGCAAAGCATCGTGGAAAAGGTAGCCCTTTGGCTTTTCATCCCTCAAAACGGAGGACCTTTAATCCAACTTGATTTGCCCATGCGCGCTATATCATCAACACATAAACACAAAACGTATATAAAGTAAATGGTGAAATTATAAATTTCGAATAACAAACGAACAATATACAAAAGCAAAGTGAAACATGTGCCGTTGGCTCAAGTGGTACGTGGAGTTGTTTCCCAAGTACAGACTGCACTACCGTCCATTCGGATTCGGATACGGAATTTATGTCTGGGTTTCCATCCTGTAGGACACAGAAATCTGTGACGCTGTTCTAGGCTCGCGGCCTAGTTTGGAGTACGGAGTAGTCCGCGAAGAAACTAAACTAGAGAAATAACATGGAGTCGCCACCCAGTGTGAACTGGGAAAAAGATTTAAGGCCGCACTCACCCCTCGCACGGGAAGACCTCAAACTGTTGGGTTCGGAATGGTCCCTTACTAATGTCACTTGTGATGATATGATTTGTGCAATAAACTAACCAAATCTATTCAACATTCATACTCAATGGTAATTTACGTCTAGTATGCATTCATCAAAATAACTCCTAATCTAAGTTTGCATGCTCGAAAATAAGTCTTTAAATGGCAAACACGCAATATCACACAATGAGCACATTGAGCCATTAAACCAAAATAAACAAATAACTATTTAAACATAATCATAAACTAAACAAAATACCATGCATAAAATAACTTAATCTTGTTTAAAAATAAACAATAAACTAAACTACTTCATGCTTTAAATAATAACTAAATAATCTACGAACTACATTATGCTTAAACACAAGTTTGGATGAAATGAAATAAGTGTGTCTCTTAAGTAGTACGTGGCGTTGTATCCCGAGTGTAGTCCGCACTACCATCCATTCGGATTCGGCTACGGAATTTACGTCCGGGTTTCCATCCAATATACCATAAAAGAGAACACACATTCCGTTCATCCGGAATTCACATCATGCCTCAACAAACGACTCTCATGCGATAATATATTAAAATAAATAAAAGAAACGAAAGATAATAAATAAAAGGGTGCCCTTAGGTCTAACCTCTTTTGTCGTCTCTCGAAAGCGCGTTACACGGCCGTCGGAAGGGTTGATGTTCCGCAACTTTTCTGGTTCACTAATCCAACATTTCTCCTTGTTGTTTCGCTGTCTAGGCTGCTATTTTCACTCTGTTTCGCTGCTGTTTTTTGTTGTATTTTCTTGTCACTATTTTGGGTTAATTTGGGGACTGTTTTGGGTTAATTTGGGGCAGTTTTCAGTGGTGTTTTGGGGCAGTTTGTAGGGTTGTTTTAGTGCAATTTTCGGAACTGTTTTGTGGTATTTTCTGGACAGTGTAGTGAGGGTATTTGCTGCAGTGAGGGGGGCTAGTTTGGGGACAGTTTTAGGTATACAAGGGGTGGTTTGTGCGGTAGTTTTCAGGGATAATTGTTAGGGGCTGAGCGGACTGTGAGGGGAGTTTTGCATTAGGTTTGTGTGGCATGAGTGGAGTTGGGGCGTGGCTTATGCGTGAGGTCGGTTAGTACGTGTTGAGTGATGTGTTAAAAGGCTGATAGTGGGCTGCAGGCATTGATGCGTGGAGGGCTGGTGGCATGATGGCTTGAGGTTAAGTGGTGTGCAGCGTGTGCTTGATTTGTGAAGTGGCAATGAATTGAGGTTGGTAGGTGCCGTTGTTCATGTGAAGCATTCTGGCAGTGGTGTGATGCGTGCAGTGGAGTGTTAGGCGCTGAATGGCTGATAGACGTGAGGCTTTGGTGGCTGCCGAGTGGGTATGCGAGAGAGAAAGGTTAGGTGCGAGTGAATTTTAGGGTGAATGGGGGCTTGTTATTTCTTTGTGTGAGTCTGCCAGGGTTTGAAAGGTTGGGTTAAGGGTTCTTTTTATAGGCAAGGGGAGGGGGGATTCCTTGTTTGAAGATAGGGAATGATTTGTGTAATTATAGGGGATATTTTGAATTAGTATGGGATAAGAAACCTCTTTAATTAGGGAAGTGATTTGATTTAATTTGATTTATTCTTCTTTAGTTAAGGATATGATTTGGTTTATTTAGGAAGGTGACTTATTTAGATTTATTTAATTTAGGCATGTGATAATTTAAATTAGGAAGGTGATTTAATTAATTTAATTGGATTTAATTTGATTTGATTTGATTTAATTTGTGACATGTATTTTAAATGTTTTAATTATTTGGATTGGGCTTTATGGGCGTGTGGTTTTGGTTTGGGCTAAGGATGTGTTTTAAAACGGAGGTCCAACAAGCGAAAATGGGCGTGTGGTTTTGGTTTTGGGCTAAGGATGTGTGTTAAAAACGGAGGTCCAACAAGCGAACCCATAGCTACTCCACGCGAATTAAATCCAACCATGAGTCAATTCTTGACTATTCCCTTCCGACATCCATTTCCTGCGGCTTCCATAATTAAAGAGGTAGTGTCTCCATACGAGACTCATCATCAGACTTACATGCAAAAATGCAGTACCTATAGTCGCCCCCACTTTGATGGGACTTGTGCAGTGTGTAACAGTTACAATCCTATCAAAGTTATGCAATATATTTTTACTTACCTGGCTCACTAGCTGCCACCTGACTTGCATGTTGCTTCGAACTGAATTGATATGGTGGCGAGGTACCTCGACCCCTGGGCTCATTCCCAAACCACCGAATGTGAACTGTGCTGATGACGCAGTGGGCCCTCGACCCTGGGATGCATCCTGTAACTGCAACTGATGTGTGGGCCCTCGACCCTGGGACACATCCTAAAAGAAAGTGATGATAATGAATTCTTGGCTCGCCAGCTGCCACCTGACTTGCCTGTTGTTTTGAACTAAATTGATATGGTGGCGAGGTGCCTCGACCTCTGGGCTTTGTTCCCAAACCACCGAATGTGAACTGTGCTGAGGATGCAGTGGGCCCTCGACCCTGGGACACATCCCGAAACTGTAACTGATGTGTGGGCCCTCGACCATGAGTCACATCCTGAAAGTGATGATGTAGTGGGCCCTCGACCATGTGACGCATCCCGGAACTACAACTGATGATGCAGTGGGCCCTCGACCCTGGGACACATCCCGAAACTGCAACCGACAATGGGGGCCCTGGACCATGGGACACATCCCAATACCGCTGACAATGTGGGCCTCGCCCTCAAACTGATGATGTAGTGGGTCCTCGACCCTGGGACGCATCCCGGAACTATAACTGATAATGCAGTGGGCCCTCGACCCTGAGACGCATCCCGGAACTGCAACTAACAACGTGGGCGCCTTGACACTCGGACGCATCCCAATACCGCTGATAATGTCGGCCTCGCCCTCAAACTGATGATGTAGTGGGTCCTCGACCCTGGGATGCATCCCGGAACTACAACTGATGATGTAGTGGGCCCTCGACCCTGGGACGCATCCTATTGCAACAGACAGCGGGGGCACCTCGACCTTGGGACGCATCCCAATACCACTGACAATGTGGGCCTCGCCCTCAAACTGATGATGTAGTCCCTTAAGCTAATGATGTAGTGGGTCATCGACCCTGGGACGCATCCCGGAACTACAATTGATGATGTAGTGGGCCCTCGACCCTGTGAAGCATCCCAAAACTGCAACCGACAATGGGGGCACCTTGACCCTGGGCACCTCGACCCAATACCACTGACAAAGTGGGACTTGCCCTGAAACTGATGATATAATAGGTCCTCGACCCTGAACTGGTATTGATGTGGGCCTCGCCCCAAACTGATACTGATATGGGCCTCGCCCCTAGCTGATACTGATGTGGGCCTCGTCCCTAGACTGATACTGCTGCTAATGGGGGCCTCGCCCTTAGAGCACCATACTCGGCAAAACTGATACTGATAATGATGTGGGCCTCGCCCCCAGAGTGCCATACTTGACAAAACTGATACTGATGCTAATATGGGCCTCGCCCCCAGAATGCCATACCCGGTAAGACTAATACTGATAATGATGTGGGCCTCGCCCCCAGAGTGCCATACCCTGCAAGACTGCTACTGATGCTGATGTGGGCCTCGCCCCCAGAGTGCCATACCTGGCAAGACTGATACTGATAATCTAATGGTTCGTTCTCGAACCATGCTGTGAGGTGGTTCATTCCCGAACCGTTACTGTGTGAGGTGGTCCATTCCCGAACCGTTACTGTGAGGTGGTTCATTCCTGAACCGTTACTGCGAGGTGGTTCATCCCCGAACTTTTCTCCATTCTCGGAGTGTCATTCCCGGCTTGTTCATTCTCTCGAAGTGTGCTCCATTATCGGAGTGCCATTCCTGGATTTCTGATGATGTGTGGGCCTCAACCCTGGGACTCATCCCCAAAACTGATACTAATGTGGGCCTCGCCCCAAACTGATATGGGCCTCGCCCCAAGACTGATACTGATTTGGGCCTCGACCCTGGGACTCATCCCCAAAACTGATGCTGATGCGGGCCTCAACCCTGTGACTCATCCCCAAAACTGATACCGATGTGGGCCTCAACCCTAAACTGATACTGATGTGGGCCTCGCCCCTAAACTGATACTGATGCGGGCCTCACCCCCAACTGATACTGATATGGGCTCGCCCCCATGCTGATACTGATGCTAATATGGGCATCGCCCTCAGACTGATATTGATATGTGCCTCGTCCCAAACTGATACTAACATTGGCCTCGCCCCCATACTGATACTGATATGGGCCTCGCCCCCATACTGATACTGATATGGGACTCACCCCCAAGCTGATACTGATGTGGGCCTCGCCCCCGAACCGATACTGATGTGGGACTCACCCCTAAGCTGATACTGATGTGATGGTTCATTCTCGAACCGTGTTGTGAGGTGGTCCATTCTCGAACCGTGTTGAATGTGGGCTTTATTCCCTGGGCTTCATTCCTGATACTGGTGATAATATGGGCCTCAACCCTCTGGGATTCATTCTCAAAAACTACTGATAATAAGGGCCTCGCCCCTTAGGATTCATTCCTGAAACTGATGATAATGTGGGCCTCGACCCTGTGGGATTTATTCTCGAAAACTGCCGATAATATGGGTTTTTCCCCTGAGATTCATTCCTGAAACTGATGATAATGCAAGGCTCGACCTTGGGATTCATTCCCGGATTCATTTTAAAACTCTGCTGATATGGGCCTCGACCCTGGGATTCATTCCAACACTCTGACGATGTGGGCCTCGACCCTGGGATTCATTCCAAAACTCTACTGATACAGGCCTCGACCCATGGATTCATTCCCCAAACTGCTGATAGTGTGGGCCTCGGCCCTGGGATTCATTACTGAAACTAATGATGCTATGTTGGTATTTCTGGTTGGCTTGCATTTGCCGCTTTCTCATTTTCTTCTTTGAAACCTGTGAATACAAAACGAAACAAACACAAAAAGAATGCAAAATACGTTACGTGTATGCATGCATGCATGAATGAATTTCCTATTGTGTTGGGTTAGGTCTTCCGCCAGTTCTCCATGTGATTGCTCAGTCTTCTCTCTGGTTTCATGACTCAATATCTTGTTATGTCCTTGATTCGCGATGTGGGAGACTGGTCGCCCCCAGTCTTGGTTTACCTTTCTGCTCTCCGCTGTTTGTACTTGGTCAAGATGAACCACATGGTGGGGCATTCCATATCATTATGCTATATCACATGCTATGAAATAGTCCCAATAGCTACACATATTATCGTCCTCAAGGAATGCCCAGTATTGAAACCAGAGAACCTTAAAAACATTCAATGCAACTCAAATCCAAGTCTTTGAATAACTGATCTAAGCCAGACTCAAAGTGTGTGTGCGCAAAGGTTCCTTCGCAGATTCATCCCCAAGTAAGCCAACTCAATGATTTCGTCAAAAATCGGGATCGATGGGTCAAACCAACCTAGATGTCTCAATTATGCCTGCAGTTGCTTTTCTGTGCTCAATGTGGTATGGTTTTCTTTCTCTTTTGTCTCTTTCTTTTTTTCTTTTCATTTTGAACTTCTTTTTTCTTTTCTTTTTTTTTCTCTCTTTTTTTTTTTCTTTTTTTTTTCAACACACCTACCCTTTAAGGTAGCATTTCTCCTCATGGTGGTCCTAATACTCACCCATGGGTAGCTTCACGCTTATCAGTTATAGGTGGTTCAATTCTTTTCTTTAGAGACTTTTCTTTCATTTTCAACCATACCACACATCATAACATAAGAAAATCAAGATAGACATTTAAGCAAACGGTCATTCACCGACCTACAATTTCTTCAAGTAGTCACCTTGCCAACTAATCAGGTTTTTACCGTTAAGAACCTATAGTGAAGTGCTTACGAGTCTATCATAGATCAATCACTCAAAGTATCAGATAAAAGCACATCAAGAGTTTATCGTTTCTAAGATTTCACCCTAAAGCAAACGATTTCATCATTGGACCTATGTCTAACTATCAAGGACTAAAAACAAACAAATTTTTTTTTCTTCTTTTTTTCTTTTTTTTTTTTTTTTTTTTTTTCTTTTTCCTTTATTTATTTATTTTTTTTTTTTGGGCCCACCATTGTCTTTCTATCATTGCTGTAAAATTTTCCGTTTCTCGGTTTCCTTTTCTCGATATCCATGTTTGCTAAACTCTTATTTGACAAGTATTTTTTTTCCTAACCCAACGGATATCTATGATGGCTTTTAAGACACGGGGGTTAACATGATGCATGTATGCATGAGATGCATGCGATGAATTTTAGGGTGAATGGGGGCTGTGTTATTTCTTTGTGTGAGTCTGCCAGGGTTTGAAAGGTTGGGTTAAGGGTTCTTTTTATAGGCAAAGGGAGGGGGGATTCCTTGTTTGAATAGGGAATGATTTGTGTAATTATAGGGGATATTTTGAATTAGTATGGGATAAGGAAATCTTTTAATTAGGGAAGTGATTTGATTTAATTTGATTTATTCTTCTTTAGTTAAGGATATGATTTGGTTTATTTAGGAAGGTGAATTATTTAGATTTATTTAATTTAGGCATGTGATAAATTTAAATTAGGAAGGTGATTTAATTTAATTTAATTGGATTTAATTTGATTTGATTTGATTTAATTTGTGACATGTATTTTAAATGTTTTAATTATTTGGATTGGGCTTTAATGGGCGTGTGGTTTTGGTTTTGGGCTAAGGATGTGTTTTAAAACGGAGGTCCAACAAGCGAAAATGGGCGTGTGGTTTTGGTTTTGGGCTAAGGATGTGTTTTAAAACGGAGGTCCAACAAGCGAACCCATAGCTACTCCAGCGAATTAAATCCAACCATGAGTCAATTCTTGACTATTCCCTTCCGACATCCATTTCCTGCGGCTTCCATAATTAAAGAGGTAGTGTCTCTATACGAGACTCATCATCAGGACTTACATGCAAAAATGCAGTACCTATAGTCGCCCCCACTTTGATGGGACTTGTGCAGTGTGTAACAGTTACAATCCTATCAAAGTTATGCAATATATTTTTACTTACCTGGCTCACTAGCTGCCACCTGACTTGCATGTTGCTTCGAACTGAATTGATATGGTGGCGAGGTACCTCGACCCCTGGGCTTCATTCCCAAACCACCGAATGTGAACTGTGCTGATGACGCAGTGGGCCCTCGACCCTGGGATGAATCCTGTAACTGCAACTGATGTGTGGGCCCTCGACCCTGGGACACATCCTAAAAGTGATGATGAATGAATTCTTGGCTCGCCAGCTGCCACCTGACTTGCCTGTTGTTTTGAACTAAATTGATATGGTGGCGAGGTGCCTCGACCTCTGGGCTTTGTTCCCAACCACCGAATGTGAACTGTGCTGAGGATGCAGTGGGCCCTCGCCCTGTGACACATCCCGAAACTGTAACTGATGTTTGGGCCCTCGACCATGAGTCACATCCTGAAAGTGATGATGTAGTGGGCCCTCGACCATGTGACGCATCCCGGAACTACAACTGATGATGCAGTGGGCCCTCGACCCTGGGACACATCCCGAAACTGCAACCGACAATGGGGGCCCTGGACCCTGGGACACATCCCAATACCGCTGACAATGTGGGCCTCGCCCTCAACTGATGATGTAGTGGGTCCTCGACCCTGGGACGCATCCCGGAACTATAACTGATAATGCAGTGGGCCCTCGACCCTGAGACGCATCCCGGAACTGCAACTAACAACGTGGGCGCCTTGACACTCGGACGCATCCCAATACCGCTGATAATGTCGGCCTCGCCCTCAAACTGATGATGTAGTGGGTCCTCGACCCTGGGATGCATCCCGGAACTACAACTGATGATGTAGTGGGCCCTCGACCCTGGGACGCATCCTATTGCAACAGACAGCGGGGGCACCTCGACCTTGGGACGCATCCCAATACCACTGACAATGTGGGCCTCGCCCTCAAACTGATGATGTAGTCCCTTAAGCTAATGATGTAGTGGGTCATCGACCCTGGGACGCATCCCGAACTACAATTGATGATGTATGTGGGCCTCGACCCTGTGAAGCATCCCAAAACTGCAACCGACAATGGGGCACCTTGACCCTGGGCACCTCGACCCAATACCACTGACAAAGTGGGACTTGCCCTGAAACTGATGATATAATAGGTCCTCGACCCTGAACTGGTATTGATGTGGGCCTCGCCCCAACTGATACTGATATGGGCCTCGCCCCTAGCTGATACTGATGTGGGCCTCGTCCCTAGACTGATACTGCTGCTAATGGGGGCCTCGCCCTTAGAGCACCATACTCGGCAAAACTGATACTGATAATGATGTGGGCCTCGCCCCCAGAGTGCCATACTTGACAAAACTGATACTGATGCTAATATGGGCCTCGCCCCCAGAATGCCATACCCGGTAAGACTAATACTGATAATGATGTGGGCCTCGCCCCCAGAGTGCCATACCCTGCAAGACTGCTGCTGATGCTGATGTGGGCCTCGCCCCCAGAGTGCCATACCTGGCAAGACTGATACTGATAATCTAATGGTTCGTTCTCGAACCATGCTGTGAGGTGGTTCATTCCCGAACCGTTACTGTGTGAGGTGGTCCATTCCCGAACCGTTACTGTGAGGTGGTTCATTCCTGAACCGTTACTGCGAGGTGGTTCATCCCCGAACTTTTCTCCATTCTCGGAGTGTCATTCCCGGCTTGTTCATTCTCGAAGTGTGCTCCATTCTCGGAGTGCCATTCCTGGATTTCTGATGATGTGTGGGCCTCAACCCTGGGACTCATCCCCAAAACTGATACTAATGTGGGCCTCGCCCCAAACTGATATGGGCCTCGCCCCAAGACTGATACTGATTTGGGCCTCGACCCTGGGACTCATCCCCAAAACTGATGCTGATGCGGGCCTCAACCCTGTGACTCATCCCCAAAACTGATACCGATGTGGGCCTCAACCCTAAACTGATACTGATGTGGGCCTCGCCCCTAAACTGATACTGATGCGGGCCTCACCCCCAACTGATACTGATATGGGCCTCGCCCCCATGCTGATACTGATGCTAATATGGGCATCGCCCTCAGACTGATATTGATATGTGCCTCGTCCCAAACTGATACTAACATTGGCCTCGCCCCATACTGATACTGATATGGGCCTCGCCCCCATACTGATACTGATATGGGACTCACCCCCAAGCTGATACTGATGTGGGCCTCGCCCCCGAACCGATACTGATGTGGGATCACCCCTAAGCTGATACTGATGTGATGGTTCATTCTCGAACCGTGTTGTGAGGTGGTCCATTCCCGAACCGTGTTGAATGTGGGCTTTATTCCCTGGGCTTCATTCCTGATACTGGTGATAATATGGGCCTCAAACCTCTGGGATTCATTCTCAAAAACTACTGATAATAAGGGCCTCGCCCCTTAGGATTCATTCCTGAAACTGATGATAATGTGGGCCTCGACCCTGTGGGATTTATTCTCGAAAACTGCCGATAATATGGGTTTTTCCCCTGAGATTCATTCCTGAAACTGATGATAATGCAAGGCTCGACCTTGGTGGGATTCATCCCGGATTCATTTTAAAACTCTGCTGATATGGGCCTCGACCCTGGGATTCATTCCAACACTCTGACGATGTGGGCCTCGACCCTGGGATTCATTCCAAAACTCTACTGATACAGGCCTCGACCCATGGATTCATTCCCCAAACTGCTGATAGTGTGGGCCTCGGCCCTGAGATTCATTACCGAAACTAATGATGCTATGTTGTATTTCTGGTTGGCTTGCATTTGCCGCTTTCTCATTTTCTTCTTTGAAACCTGTGAATACAAAACGAAACAAACACAAAAAGAATGCAAAATACGTTACGTGTATGCATGCATGCATGAATGAATTTCCTATTGTGTTGGGTTAGGTCTTCCGCCAGTTCTCCATGTGATTGCTCAGTCTTCTCTCTGGTTTCATGACTCAATATCTTGGTATGTCTTGATTCGCGATGTGGGAGACTGGTCGCCCCCAGTCTGGTTTACCTTTCTGCTCTCCGCTGTTTGTACTTGGTCAAGATGAACCACATGGTGGGGCATTCCATATCATTATGCTATATCACATGCTATGAAATAGTCCCAATAGCTACACATTATCGTCCTCAAGGAATGCCCAGTATTGAAACCAGAGAACCTTAAAAACATTCAATGCAACTCAAATCCAAGTCTTTGAATAACTGATCTAAGCCAGACTCAAAGTGTGTGTGCGCAAAGGTTCCTTCGCAGATTCATCCCAAGTAAGCCAACTCAATGATTTCGTCAAAAATCGGGATCGATGGGTCAAACCAACCTAGATGTCTCAATTATGCCTGCAGTTGCTTTTCTGTGCTCAATGTGGTATGGTTTTCTTTCTCTTTTGTCCTCTTTCTTTTTTTCTTTTCATTTTGAACTTTTTTTTTCTTTTCTTTTTTTTCTCTCTTTTTTTTTCTCTTTTTTTTTCAACACACCTACCCTTTAAGGTAGCATTTCTCCTCATGTGGTGTCCTAATACTCACCCATGGGTAGCTTCACGCTTATCAGTTATAGGTGGTTCAATTCTTTTCTTTAGAGACTTTTCTTTCATTTTCAACCATACCACACATCATAACATAAGAAAATCAAGATAGACATTTAAGCAAACGGTCATTCACCGACCTACAATTTCTTCAAGTAGTCACCTTGCCAACTAATCAGGTTTTTACCGTTAAGAACCTATAGTGAAGTGCTTACGAGTCTATCATAGATCAATCACTCAAAGTATCAGATAAAAGCACATCAAGAGTTTATCGTTTCTAAGATTTCACCCTAAAGCAAACGATTCATCATTGGACCTATGTCTAACTATCAAGGACTAAAAACAAACAAATTTTTTTTTTCTTCTTTTTTTCTTTTTTTTTTTTTTTCTTTTCCTTTATTTATTTATTTATTTTTTTTTTGGGCCCACCATTGTCTTTCTATCATTGCTGTAAAATTTTCCGTTTCTCGGTTTCCTTTTCTCGATATCCATGTTTGCTAAACTCTTATTTGACAAGTTTTTTTTCCTAACCCAACGGATATCTATGATGGCTTTTAAGACACGGGGGTTAACATGATGCATGTATGCATGAGATGCATGCGATGCGTGCGATGCATGGAATGTATAAGTCGGGCCCATTATCATTTTAAAGTATTCAACCACACCATTGTGCGGTGCAAACTTGTCCCAGTTGAAAAGGCCCAACAAGTTAACACTTTTGCGATAACATGGCTAAACAACTCCAAATGATAAAAGGCCTAAACACAAAACGACACATTGGCATTTTAGAAGCTTTTGGCCCAGTTGCCATAAAGCACAGACTCATCCCAGTTTAAATGGCCCAACAAGCCCATACCTCATGACAAAAAGTCCAGCTGAATCCAAATGACAATGGTCCAAAATATAAAGGAATAGTCTCTACTGATCCTACAACTATAGTTCATACGCGGGTTTACAGGGGTATAGACAAAAACTTCCGTCGACGAAGGATTGCCCACAACTAGGTCTCCCCACTCAAGGGTCCGAGCAAACAAGTGAGCGCATCTTTTTTATACCTAAAGGTACGTACCAACAAGTTATGGTGTGTGACTGACTGTCAAATGGATTTCCCGTTGTAGATTCCCCAGAGGGAGGGTGGAGTGAGGCTCTCTTAAGTACCCAAGCCTCTTAGGCTCTTATCGCTTGGTGACAGGAATAAAAAACGAGTCCTCCAAATTAGTCCATCACACTAGGCTACGAGTAGATGATTATCTAGGTGCCTTCACAGCTTTTCCTTATATAAAGGTAGTGAATGAATGATGACACCAAACCTTTACCTAGCCTTAAAAGTGCCTTTGATTAAACCTCTTTAAACCCACGGTAAACACGGTTAACTAACGCATAAATCATAATCATTACAAGACATTATTTCGGGGCCAATTCTCTTTCCCCAGTGGAGTCGCCAGACTGTAGGACACAGAAATTAGCGACGCTGTTCTAGGCTCACGGCCTAGTTGGGAGTACGGAGTAGTCCGCGGAGGAACTAAACTGGAGAAATAACATGGAGTCGCCACCTAGTGTGAACTGGGACAAAGATTTAAGGCCGCACTCACCCCTCGCAAGGGAAGACGTCAAACGTGGGTTCGGAATGGTCCCTTACTTATGTAACTTGTGATGATATGATTTGTGCAATAACTAACCGAATCTATTCAAAATTTATACTCAAGGGTAATCTACATCTAATATGCATTCATCAAAATAACTCCTAATCTAAGTTTGCATGCTCGAAAATAAGTCTTTAAACGGCAAACACGCAATATCACATAATGAGCACATTGAGCCATTAAACCAAAATAAACAAATAACTATTTAAACATAATCATAAACTAAACAAAATACCATGCATAAAATAACATAATCATGTTTGAAAATAAACAATAAACTAAACTACATCATGCTTTAAATAATAACTAAATAATCAACGAACTACATTATGCTCAAACACAAGTTTGGATTAAATGAAATACGTGTGTCTCTCAAGTAGTACGTGGCGTTGTATCCCGAGTACAGTCCGCACTACCGTCTATTCGGATTCGGCTACGGAATTTACGTCCGGGTTTCCATCCAATGTACCACAAAAGAGAACACGCATTCTGTTCATCCGGAATTCACATCATGCCTCAACAAATGACTCTCATGCGATAATATATTAAAATAAATAAAAGAAACGAAAGATAATAAATAAAAGGGTGCCCTCAGGTCTAACCTCTTTTGTCGTCTCTCGAAAGTGCGTTACACGACCGTCGGAAGGGTTGATGTTCCACAACTTTTTTGGTTCACTAATCCAACATTTCTCCTCGCTGTTTTGCTGTCTGGGCTGCTGTTTTCACTCCATTTCGCTGCTGTTTTGGGTTAATTTGGGGACTGTTTTGGGCATATTTTAGGTGCAGTTATGGGTTAATTTGGGACAGTTTTCAGTGGTGTTTTGAGGCAGTTTGTGGGGTTGTTTTAGTGGCAGTTTTCGGAACTTTTTTGTGATATTTTCTGGACAGTGTAGTGAAGGTATTTACGAAAGTGAGGGGGGCTAGTTTGGGGACAGTTTTAGGCGTACATGGGGGTGGTTTGTGCGACAGTTTTCAGGGATAATTGTTAGGGGTGATGAGCGGACTGTGAGGGGAGTTTTGCGTTAGGTTTGTGTGGCATGAGTGGAGTTGGGGTGTGGCTTATGCGTGAGGTCGGTTAGTACGTGTTGAGTGATGCGTTAAAAGGACTGATGAGTGGGTTGCAGGCAGTGATGCATGGAGGGCAGGTGGCGTGATGGCTTGAGGTTAAGTGGTGTGCAGCGTGTGCTTGATTTGTGAAAGGGCAATGAATTGAGGTTGGCAGGTGGCGTTGTGCACGTGAAGCAGGCTGGCAGTGGTGTGATGCTTGCAGTGGAGTGTTATGCGCTGAAGGGCTGATATGCGTGAGGCTATGGTGGTTGCCGAGTGGGTATGCGAGAGAGAAAGGTTAGGTGCGAGTGAATTTTAGGGTGAACGGGGGCTGGGTTATTTCTTTGTGGGAGTCTGCCAGGGTTTGAAAGGTTGGGTTAAAGGTTCTTTTTATAGGCAAAGAGATGGTGGATTCCTTGTTTGAATAGGGAAGGATTTATGTAATTATGGGGGATATTTTTAATTAGTATGGGATAGGAAATATTTTAATTAGGGAAGTGATTTGATTTAATTTGATTTGATTTATTCTTCTTTAGTTAAGGATATGATTTGGTTTATTTAGGAAGGTGAATTATTTAGATTTATTTAATTTAGGCATGTGATTTATTTAAATTAGGAAGGTGATTTAATTTAATTTAATTGGATTTAATTTGATTTGATTTGATTTAATTTGAGACATGTATTTTAAATGTTTTAATTATTTGGATTGGGCTTTAATGGGCATGTGGTTTTGGTTTTGGGATAAGGATTTGTTTTAAAACGGAGGTCCAACAAGCGAACCCGCAGCTACTCCAACGAATTAAATCCAACCATAAGTCAATTCTTAACTATTCCCTTCCGACGTCCATTTCCCACGGCTTCCATACGAGACTCATCATCGGGACTTACATGCAAAAATACAGTGCCTATACATCCTATATACAACAAGAGACAACACATTTTCCCATCCATTCAAACTCCACAACATGTATCCACAAACGACTCTCATACGAAGAAAATAAATAAAACAATTAAAAGATGAATGAAAGTAAATAGGAAAAGTGCCCTCAGGTCTAACCTTTTAAAATCATCTCTCGAAAGTGCGTTACACGGCCGTCGGAAGGATTGATGCTCCGTAACTCCTCCGGTTCACTGGTCCACTGCTTTATTTCACTGTTTCAGTGCTTGGGGCTGCTGTTTTTACTCCGTTTTGCTGCTGTTTTGTGCGGTTATTTAAGGGTTTAAAGTGCAATTTTTGTTAACTGTTTTAGGTAATATAGGCCACTGTTTGGGATGATTTTTTGGTGTTGTAGGGGCTGTCTAGAGTTTTGTTTTGGTGGTTGTTTATGCGGTAATGGAGGGGGTCTGATGGATGAGTATTCGGCAATATAGAGAGAGGAGAAGGAGAATTGATTGTTTGTTGCTTCTTGTCTTAGGCGTGAATGTTAGGAGAGTTTTGGGTACTAATGCTTTGCAGAATTTTCTATGATTTGTATGTATGTGCTAGGGTGGGAAATGTTGGATTTGTGTTTCCTTTATAGGCAAAGGCTAGGGTAGACTGTAGGACACAGAAATCGGCGATGTTGTTCCAGGCTCGTGGCCCGATCGGGAGTATGGAGTAGCCCACGGGGGACTTAAATCGGAGAAATATCATGGAGTCGCCACCCAGTGTGAACCGGGAAAATGATTTAAGGCCGCACTCACCCCTCGCAAAGGAAGACCTCAAACCGTTGGGTTCGGAATAGTCCCTTACTTATGCCACTTGTAATGATATGATTTGTGCAATAATCTAACCAAGCCTAAGCAATATATATTTCCAAGGATATCTATTCCTAAGTTCGCATGTATATAAATAAATCATCATAACGGCAACATAACGATATCACACAATAATCTCATGAACATGTTGAATCCTCAAACACGAAACATAAATAAAACCTAAACATAAATGTAAATTGAACGCCTATTGCGAAAGAAGATAACCAAATCATGCATAGAGGAATAACATACTAATGGCTAAATCATACTTAAGAAACAAGTAACATACTAACGACCTAATCATGCTTGAACACAATCTCACGAACACATCAAATAGATAAATGCGGAATACAAATAGATGACAAAAATAAAATGTCAACGATCGAATGATATAATTAATTACATAATGCAAGAGAAATCACCCAAGAAGCAATCATCATGCATGAAATGAAAAGGAATCAGTTTAGTGTATGAGCGTTCGAAAACGCATTCGAACGGTAAACCAAAGGTTCACGTTCGAACGGGACCAGACCTGATGCATGATAAAATAAAGAAAATACATGTGCGTTCGAACGATAAACAGAAGGTTTCGTGTTCGTATAGCATTCGAGAATGCGTTCGAATGGGATAAGACCTGATGCATGATAAAACAAAGAAAACACATGCGCGTTCGAGTAGCGTTTGTAAATGGTTTCGAATGGTAAACAAAACCTGATGTATGATAGACGACGCAACACATACATAGATAAGTAAATACACAATGTAGGACCCCGTGTGCCCGATTGAACTCTTTCCCATTCAATCGGGTGTACCTCATCCGGCACGACAAAATATCGTGGTAAAGCTAGCCTTTAGGGATTTTCCCTGGAATAAAGGACCTTTCATCCACCATAGTTAGCCCATGCGAACTAGAATGTAATGCATGCATAAATAAAGCAATGATATGCAAAAGGTAAATGACATAATAAAAGGCGCGGCAAAACGTCATGGTAAAGGTAGCCTTCAGGCATTTCCCTCGAATAGAGGACCTTTAATCCACCCTAGTTAGCCCATGCGCATTATATTACAATGCATACAAATGAATGAGACAATAATATAGAATTCCGCATATCCGATTAAACATATCTAACATTCAATCAAACATACTTCGTCCGGCGAGGCAAAGCATCGTGGCAACGGTATCCCTTTGGCCTTTCATCCCTTAAATTGAAGGACCTTTAATCCACCCTAGCTAGCCCATGCGCATTACATCATAATGCATAAAAGATAAAGACAACAATATAGGACCTTGTATGCTCGGTTGAGCATATCTCACATTAAACCAAACATACTTCACCTGGCACGGCAAAGCATCTTGGCAAAGGTAGCACTTTGGCTTTTCATCCCTAAAAACGGAGGACCTTTAATCCACTTGATTTTCCCATGCGCACTATATCATCAACACATAAACACACAACGTATGTAAAGTAAATGGCGAAATGATAAAATGTAAATAACAAATGAACAAGATACAAAACCAAAGTGAAACATGTGCCATTTGCTCAAGTGGTACGTGGAGTTGTTTCCCAAGTACAGACCGCACTACCGTCTATTCGGATTTGGCTACGGAATTTGCGTCTGGGTTTCCATCCTATATACCACAAGAGACGACACATTTTCCCATCCATTCAAACTCCACAACATGCATCAACAAACGACTCTCATGCGAAGAAAATAAATAAAACAATTAAAAGATGAATGAAAGTAAATAGGAAAAGTTCCCTCAGGTCTAACCTTTTAAAATCGTCTCTCGGAAGTGCGTTACATGGCCGTCGGAAGGATTGATGCTCCATAACACCTCCGGTTCACTGGTCCACTACTTCATTTCGCTGTTTCGCTGCTTGGGGCTCCTATTTTTACTCCGTTTTGCTGCTGTTTTGTGCAGTTATTTAAGGGTTTAAAGTGCAATTTTTGTTCACTGTTTTAGGTAATATAGGCCATTGTTTGGGATTAATTTTTTGGTGATGTATGGGTTTGTCTAGAGTTGTGTTTCGGTGGTTGTTTATGTGGTAATAGAGGGGGTCTGATGGATGAGTATTCGGCAATGCAGAGAGAGGAGAAGGAGAATTGTTTGTTTGTTGCTTCTTGTCTTAGGCGTGAATGCTAGGAGAGTTTTGGGTGCTAATGCTTTGCAGAATTTTTTGTGATTTGTATGTATGTGCTTAGGTGGGAAAGGTTGGATTTGTGTTTCCTTTATAGGCAAAGGCTAGGGTAGACTGTAGGACATAAAAATCGGCGATGCTGTTCCAGGCTCGCAGCCCAGTTGGGAATACGGAGTAGCCCACATGAGAACTAAACCGGAGAAATAATAAGGAGTCGCCACCCGGTGTGAACCGGGAAAATGATTTAAGGCCGCACTCACCCCTCGCAAGGGAATACCTCAAACTGTTAGGTTCGGAATGGTCCCTTACTTATGCCACTTGTAATGATACGATTTGTGCAATAATCTAACCAAGCCTAAGCAACATAAATTTTGAAGGATAATATATTCCTAAGTTCGCATGTATAAAATAAATCATCATAACGGCAAACATATGATATCACATAATAATCTCATGAACATGTTGAATCCTCAAACACGAAAAATAAATAACAACCTAAACATAAACGTAAATTGGATGCCTATTGTGAAAGAAGATAACCAAATCATGCATAGAGGAATAACGTACTAATGGCTAAATCATGCTTAAGAAATAAGTAACATACTAACGACCTAATCATGCTTGAACACAATCTCACGAACACATCAAATAGATAAATGCGGGAATAAAAATAGATGACAACAGTAAAAGTGTCAATGATGGAATGATATAATTAATTACATAATGCAAGAGAAATCACCCAAGAAGCAATCATGCATGAAATGAAAAGGAATCAGTTCAGTGTATGTGCGTTCGTGTAGCATTTGAAAATGTGTTCGAATGGTAAATAGAAGGTTCGCATTTATATAGCGTTCAAGAACGCGTTCGAACGGGACAAGACCTGATGCATGATAAAAGAAAGAAAAAACATACGCGTTCTAGTAGCGTTCGTAAATGGGTTCGAACGGTAAACAGAACCTGATACATGATAGACGACATAACATATACATAGATAAGCAAATGCACAATGTTGGACCCCGTGTGCCCGATTGAACTCATTCCCATTCAATCGGGTGTACCTCATCCGACGTGGCAAAATATCGTGGTAAAGGTATCATTTAGGCATTTTTCCTCGAATAGAGGACCTTTAATCCACCTTAGTTAGTCCATGCGCACTAGAATGTAATGGATGCGTAAATAAAGCAATGATATGCACATGGTAAATGACATAATAAAAGGCGCTGTAAAACATCGTGGTAAAGGTAGCCTTCAGGCATTTCCCTCGAATAGAGGACCTTTAATCCACCCTAGTTAGCCCATGCGCATTATATTACAATGCATACAAATGAATGAGTCAATAATATGGAATTCCATATATCCGATTAAACATATCTCACATTCAATCAAACATACTTCGTCCGGTGCGGTAAAACATCGTGGCAAAGGTAGCCCTTTGGCTTTTCATCCCTCAAAATGAAGGACCTTTAATCCATCATAACTAGCCCATGCGCATTACATCATAATGCATAAAAGATAAAGACAACAATATAGGACCTTGTATGCTCGGTTAAGCATATCTCACATTCAACCAAACATACTTCGTCCGGTGCGGCAAAGCATCATGGCAAAGGTAGCCCTTTGGCTTTTCATCCCTCAAAATGGAGGACCTTTAATCCAACTTGATTTGCCCATGCGCACTATATCATCAACAAATAAACACACAACGTACGTAAAGTAAATGGCGAAATGATAAAATGCAAATAACAAAGAACAATATACAAAAGCAAAGTGAAACATGTGCCATTTTCTCAAGTGGTACGTGGAGTTGTTTCCCAAGTACAGACCGTACAACCGTCTATTCGGATTCGGCTACGGAATTTACGTCTGGGTTTCCATCCTATATATCACAAGAGACGACACATTTTCCCATCCATTCAAACTCCACAACATGCATCCACAAACGACACTCATGCGAAGAAAATAAATAAAACAATTAAAAGATGAATGAAAGTAAATAGGAAAAGTGCCCTCAGGTCTAACCTTTTAAAATCGTATCTCGGAAGTTCGTTACACGGCCGTCGGAAAGATTGATGCTCCGCAACTCCTCCGGTTCACTGGTCCACTGCTTCATTTCGCTGCTTTGGGCTACTATTTTTACTCCGTTTTGCTGCTGTTTCGTGAGGTTATTTAAGGGTTTAAAGTGAAATTTTTGTTCACTATTTTAGGTAATATAGGCCACTGTTTGGGATGATTTTTTGGTGATGTAGGGGTTGTCTAGAGTTATGTTTTGGTGGTTGTTTATGCGGCAATGGAGGGGGTCTGATGGATGAGTATTCGGCAATTCAGAGAGAGGAGAAAGAGAATTGTTTGTTTGTTGCTTCTTGTCTTAGGCGTGAATGTTAGGAGAGTTTTGGGTGTTAATGCTTTGCAGAATTTTATGTGATTTGTATGTATGTGCTAGGGTGGGAAAGGTTGTATTTGTGTTTCCTTTATAGGTAAAGGCTAGGGTAGACTGTATAACACAAAAATCAGCGAAGCTGTTCCAGGATCATGGCCCGGTTGGGAGAACGGAGTAGCCCACATGGGAACTAAATCAGAGAAATAACATGGAGTCGCCACCCGGTGTGAACCAGGAAAATGATTTAAGGCCGCGTTCACCCCTCGCAAAGGAAGACCTCAAACCGTTGGGTTCGGAATGATCCCTTAATTATGCCACTTGTAATGATATGATTTGTGCAATAATCTAACCAAGCCTAAGCAATATATATTTCCAAGGATAATCTATTCATAAGTTCGCATGTATAAAATAAATCATCATAACGGCAAACATACGATATCACATAATAATCTCATAAACATGTTGAATCCTCAAACACGAAACATAAATAACAACCTAAACATAAACGTAAATTGAACGCCTATTGCGAAAGAAGATAACCAAATCATGCATAGAGGAATAACGTACTAATGGCTAAATCATGCTTATGAAACAAGTAACATACTAAAGACCTAATCATGCTTGAACACAATCTCATGAATACATCAAATAGATAAATGCGGGAATACAAATAGATGACAACAGTAAAAGTGTCAATGATGGAATGATATAATTAATTACATAATGCAAGAGAAATCACCCAAGAAGCAATCATGCATGAAATGAAAAGGAATCAGTTCAGTGTATGTGCGTTCGTGTAGCGTTCGAAAATGCGTTCGAATGGTAAACAGAATGTTCACATTCGTATAGCGTTCGAGAACGCTTTCGAACGGAACCAGACCTGATGCATGATAAAATAAAGAAAATACATGTGCATTCGAGTAGCATTTGTAAACGCGTTCGAACGGTAAACATAAGGTTCGCATTTTTATAGCGTTCGAGAACGCATTCGAACGGTACAAGACCTGATGCATGATAAAACAAAGAAAAAACATGTGTGTTCGAGTAGCGTTCGTAAACGGGTTCGAACGGTAAATAGAACCTGATACATGATAGATCACGTAACACATACAGAGATAAGCAAATGCACAATGTAGGACCCAGTGTGCCCGATTGAACTCATTCTCATTCAAACGGGTATACCTCATCCGTCGCGGCAAAATATCATGGTAAAGGTATCATTTAGGCATTTTCCCTCGAATAGAGGACCTTTAATCCACCCTAGTTAGCCCATGCGCACTAGAATGTAATGCATGCGTAAATAAAGAAATGATATGCACATATATCGAATGATATGAATGAGACAATAATACGGAATTCCATATATCCGATTAAACATATCTCACATTCAATCAAACATACTTCGTCCGGCACGGTAAAGCATCGTGGCAAAGGTAGCCCTTTGGCTTTTCATCCATCAAAATGGAGGACCTTTAATCCACCCTAGCTAGCCCATGCGCATTACATCACAATGCATAAAAGATAAAAACAACAGTATAGGACCTTGTATGCTCGGTTGAGCATATCTCACATTCAACCAAACATACTTCGTCCGGCGCGGCAAAGCATCATGGCAAAGGTAGCCCTTTGGCGTTTCATCCCTCAAAACGGAGGACCTTTAAAACAACTTGATTTGCCCATGCGCGCAATATCATCAACACATAAACACACAACGTACGTAAAGTAAATGGCGAAATGATAAAATGCGAATAAAAAACGAACAAGATACAAAAGCAAGGTGAAACATGTGCCGTTTGCTCAAGTGGTACGTGGAGTTGTTTCCCAAGTACAGACCGCACTACCATCCATTCGGATTCGGCTACGGAATTTACGTCTGAGTTTCCATCCTATATACCACAAGAGACGACACATTTTCCCATCCATTCAACGGCCATAACATGCATCCACAAATGACTTTGATGCGAAGAAAATAAATAAAACAATTAAAAGATGAATGAAAGTAAATAGGAAAAGTGCCATCAGGTCTAACCTTTTAAAATCGTCTCTCGGAAGTGCGTTACACGGCCGTTGGAAGGATTGATGCTCCATAACTTCTCCGATTCACAGGTCCACTGCTTCCTTTCACTGGTTCGCTGCTTGGGGCTGCTGTTTTTACTCCGTTTTACTGCTGTTTCATGCGGTTATTTAAGGGTTTAAAGTGCAGTTTTTGTTCACTGTTTTAGTTAATATAGGCCACTGTTTAGGATGATTTTTGGGTGATGTAGGGGCTGTCTAGAGTTGTGTTTCGGTGGTTGTTTATGCGGCAATGGAGGGGGTTTGATTGATGTGTATTTGGCAATGCAGAGAGAGGAGAAGGAGAATTGTTTGTTTGTTGCTTCTTGTCTAAGGCGTGAATGCTACGAGAGTATTGGGTGCTAATGCTTTGCAGAATTTTCTATGATTTGTATGTATGTGCTACAGTGGGAAAGATTGGATTTGTGTTTCTTTTATATGCAAAGGCTAGGGTTTTCTTTGTTTGAATAGGAAATGAATCAATGTAATCATGAGTGGCATCTCCTAATTAGTGTCTCACAAGGAAAATATCTAGTTAATTGGGGACATGATTTGGGTTAATTAGGAAGATCATATATTTGATTTGTTTCATTTAGGTATGTGAATTATTTAATTTAGGGAGGATATTATTTTAATTTGTGACATGTGTTTTAAATATTTTAATTATTTTGGGTGGGTTTTAGGGGCTAATTGGGCTTGGTTCGTGAGGCTAGCAACAAAACCAGAAGTACCGACACCGTTCGAATGCCGATTCGAACGCTACACGAACACCCGCAATCTACTTGACGTTCGAACATGTTCACGAATGCAGCACGAACGAAAGCAGTGAACATGTGAATCGAATCTGATGACATACTTATTCAAAATTTCCCCTTCCGAAATTTGTTTCCCGCGACTTCCGTGACTTAAAAGGTAGTGTCTCCAAATGAGACTCATCATAGGGACTTATATGCAAAATACATTGCCTAAAGTCACCCCCACTTTGATAGGACTTGTGCAGTGTGTGACAATGACAATCATATCAAAGTTGTGCAATGCATTTTTACTTACCTGGCTTGCCAGCTGCCACCCGACTTGCCTGCTGTTTCGAGCTGAGTTGATGACGCAGTGGACCTCCATCCTGGGACGCATCTCAATAACTGCAACCGACAAAGGGGGACTCAACCCTGGGATGCATCCCAATACCACTGACAATGTGGGTCACGTGCCTGGGACGCATCCCCAAAACTGATGATGTGGGGGGGCCAACGACCCTAGGACGCATCCCGATAACTGTAACCGACAACGGGGGCCTCGACCCTGGGACGCATCCCAATAACATTGACAATGTGGGTCACGACCCTAGGACGCATCCCCAAAACTGCTGTTGATGTGGGTCACGTCCCTGGGACGCATCCCCAAAACTGCTGATGATATGGGTCATGACCCTAAGATGCATCCCCAAAACTGTTGATGATTTGGGTCACAACCCTAGGACGCATCCCCAAAACTGATACTGATGATGTGGGTCACGACCCTCGGGACTCATCCCTAAATCTGATATTGATGCTGATGTGGGTCTCGACCCTAGGACTCATCCCCAAAATTGCTGATGATGTGGATGTGGGCCCCACCCCCGGGACTCATTCCCAAATCTGATATTGATGCTGATGTGGATCTCGACCCTGGGACTCATCCCTAAAACTGCTGATGACGTGGATGTGGGCCTCGCTCTCAGGACTAATCCCCAAATCTGATATTGATGCTGATGCGGGTCTCGACCCTGGGACTCATCCCTAAAACTGATGATGATGTGGATGTGGGCCTCGCTCCCGGGACTCATCCCCAAATTTGATATTGATGCTGATGTAGGTCTCGACCTTGGGACTCATCCCCAAAATTGCTGATGGCGTGGAAGTGGGCCTCGCCCCCGGGACTCATCCCCAAATCTGATATTGATGCTGATGTGGGTCTCGACCCTGGGACTCATCCCCAAAACTGATACTGATACTGATGAGGGCCTCAACCCTGAACTGATACTGATATGGGCCTCACCCCCGCTCCATCCTCAAACTGATGACACTGTACTGGTGTTGCTTCTGGTTGGCTTACTTTTGCTGATTTCTCTTTTTATTCTTTGAAACCTGTTATTACAAAACAGAACAAACACAAAAGAATGTAAATATGTTACGTGTATGCATGCATGCATGAATGAATTTCCTATTCCATTGGGTTAGGTCCTCTGTCGGGTCTTCTCTTCCTCAGGCAAAGTATTGCTTCAATCTGTCCACGTTGATCGGCTCGGTGAACTCGTTCCCTTCCAAATCTGACAGTCTCACTGCCTCATTTCCCATTACTTTCTACACTATGTAAGGTCCTTCCCAGTTAGGTCTGAAATTTCCTCTTGGGTCTGTAGTCGACGGCCTCGACTGCTTAAGTACCAAATCACCCTTTCTGATCTTAGTAGGATGCAACTTCTTGTTGAATGCTCGTGCTAGTCTCTTCTGATATATCTGTATGTGATGCAAGGACTTCATCCTCTTCTCATCCAGTAGTGCCAACTGTTTAAATCTCTGCGAGACCCATTCCTTTTCAGATAACTCTACTTCTGCTAATACCCGCATGGACTATATCTCAACTTCCACTGGCAGTACTGCTTCCATTCCATAGACCAAAGAGTATGGCGTGGCTCCTGTTGCCGTTCTCACAGATGTTCTGCACCCTCACAGGATGTATGATAGCTTATCATCCCAATCTCTATAGTTTTCTGTCATCTTGCCTATTATCTTCTTTACTATCTTATTGGCTTGCCTCAACTACCCCATTTGCATGCGGTCTGTAAAGTGATGACTTGTGATGTCCAATCCCGTATTTTTGTAGCATTACCTTGTTTCCCCTTGAAACTGAACTCCGTTATCTCTCACTACATGATGCGGCATCCCATATCGACATATGATATTCTGAGCTATGAATTTTGCCATCTGCTTTACTGTGACGTTACGAAATGACTCGGCTTCCACCCATTTTAAGAAGTAGTCTACTGCCACTACTATGAAATGTTGTCCATTCGATGCATTCGGTCGAATTTCTCCGATCATATCAATTCCCCAAGCTGAGAAAGGCCACGACTCTGATAGCCAATGAAACTCTGTGTGCGACAGATGATTCAAATTACTGTGTGCTTGACAATCATGACAATGTTTTACCAACTTTGCACAGTCTGTCTCTATGGTCAACCAGTAGAAACCCTGTCTTACAATCTTGCAAGACAAATTCAACCCATTCAGCTAAACGCCATTTACCTGTCTCTTGTACAATTCTCCTTTCAAAATCACATACTGAGAAGCCAACTTATGAATGGCTATTCTGTCTTTTCTTCCTTGCTCATTCTAGGAATTCTCTGTGTTCCAGGCATCATTGAATATCATGGTACCAAGGTTTTCCATCGTCTATCTCTACTTCCAAAACTCTTTCTATCTCATAAACATGTCTGCTTGTTGTTATCAGTACTAATGGTCTCATCACTAACTTCTCTGGATTTTCCCAAGTTGTTGCAAGTGTAGCTAATGCGTCTGCCATCTGATCTCTTCTCGAGGCAAGTGCTAAAACTTACAATCGGGATAGCCTTGCTAACTTTCTGAGGTGAAAAAGGTACGATTTCAACCGTTCTTCCTTCAATTCCCATTCTTTTTTATCTTTCGGACTACCAACATCGAATCTCTGTGGATCTCCACGCCCTCAGCCTTCAAGGCTATCAAAGCAGTCAATCCAAAAGCACATGCTTCATACTCGGCCATGTTATTAGTTACTCCGAACGTCAACCTCTTGGCCATAGGCAAAGTCTCTTCTTCAGGAGTCACTATCACGATCCCAATTCCGGCTCCTTTGTAATTCACTGCTCCGTCGAAATACATCTTCCATCTTTGAACTGTTATTGCTTGGATCTCTTCATTTGGGAATTCAAACTTGTACTGATCCCCTTCATTAGGTTGTAATGCCAGGAACTCTGCTATGGCTCGTCCTATGATTACTTTGGAGGTGAGATACTCAATGTCAAACTCTGTCAGCAACACTAACCATCTGCCCAACTTCCCCACTAGCGAAGGCACTGAATGTAGATACTTCAAGGGATTTTCTTTGGCTACCACCTGGATCTTGTAAGACTAGAAGTAATGCTACAGTTTTCTGGACGCCCATACCACTACAAAACATATATTCTTTACCTCTTGATAATGGGCTTCGTACTGAAGCATCTTCTTACTGAGATAGTAGACTGCATGCTCTACCCCTGTCTCATCTGCCTCTACCATCATTGCCCCCAGTGCTTCTGATTCTATGGCCAAATACAATATCAAGGGTCTGCCCGGTCTTAGAGGTTTCAATACAGGAGGCTTTACCAAGTATTCTCTGATCTTGTCGAAGGCTGCTTGACATTGTTCATTCCATTTCACTAGCTAGTCCTTTCTCAGCAGTTTGAAGATAGGCTTACACACTGATGTCAACTTGGCGATGAACCGATTGATGTACTGAATTTTCCCAAGGAATTCTCTGATTTCTTTCTCTGTCTTCGATGCTGGCATCTCTGTGATTGCTTTGATCTTCTCAGAGTCTACCTCTATTCCTCCCATTCCCACTGTATGCCCCTGCAACTTTGCTGATGTTACCCCAAACACATATTTATTGGGATTCAGCCGAAAGTTGTATTTGTCAACTCTCTGATGGAACTTCTCCAGCGCTTCTATATGCCCGATTCTTATCTCTGATTTCACCATCATGTCATCCACATATACTTCAATATCTTTGTGCATCAAGTCGTGGAATAGTATAGTGGCCATCCGCTGATAAGTAGCTCCTGCATTCTTGAGCCCAAACGGCATTACCTTGTAACAATATGTGCCCCACTCGGTGATAAAGGCAGACTTGTGCTTGTCTTCTTCAGCCATGAGAACCTGATTGTATCCTGAAAACCAATCTGTAAATGAACATGGCAGATAAAGTCGCACTATCAACTAGCACATCTATATGAGGTAGAGGGAAATCATCTTTCGGGCAAGCCTGTTAAGATCTCTGTAATCCACACACATTCTGACCTTCCCGTCTTTCTTCGGCACTGGCACAATATTTGCCAACCACTCAGGATACTTCACTACTTCTAGGAATCCCACACCTATCTATTTCTTGACTTCTTCTCTGACTTTCTCGGCCCACTCAGGTCTCATCTGCTGAAGTTTTTGTTTCACTGGCTTCATTTTTGGATAAGTTGGTATGGCATGTTAGGCGATGCTTTTGTCTACTCTAGACATGTCCTCATAGGACCAAGCAAATACTTTGGCATATTTGGCTCATACTTCTTCTAATTTCTCCGGCTCCTCAGAGGTAACCTCACTTGCAATTAGAATTTCCTTGGGGATCTCTGGCGTTCCAAGGTTAAATGCATTCGTTTTTGTGGAGCTGATATCAAATATACTCAAGTCGTGCAAATTGAAAGGGAGAGACTCAGACGAGTAAGAAAAATGATTGTCTTTATTGCTAGCAGATTTAGAAATACATTCAAATAAATCAGAGAGATAAACATCTTAATCCTCCACAGATGCTTCATCTCCCACAGTTGGGTCTTCCTCCTCTTCCTCGAGGGTCAGGTTCTCCAACTTCATCAGCTCTTCTTCCCATTTCTCTTCTTCATTCTTCGCAATTTCTGATGCCAGTGACTTCTCACTTATCACCTCCTGAAAGATCTCAAACCCAGGCACCATAATCCCATTGACTTCTACCAGTTCAGGTTCTCCCTGATATCCCGTTGCCTTCACAAAGCATTCCATCAGCTTCAACCCTTTCTTCTTGGCTTTCGGCTTATCCTCATCAGACATGTATCCCAACCCTCTCCGGGTAGTCTGCCCCTTAAAGTTCGGCAATGTTGAACCTTGACTAGGCTCAAACTTCATCTTTTCCATGATCCTAGCCACCCTAGGATCCACCCACTCCTCAAAGGTTTCCGACACTTGGAACCTCGTGAAATGTTGTATTTCCAAAGCAGCCACAACATTATCTACCTCAGCTCGGATGGTGACAATCTCTCCCCCATACGGGAACTTAATAACCTGATGTAGAGTGAAGGGTACGCCCCCAAGCTTGTGAAACCAAGGCCTTCCCAGCAAAAAAATCAAAAGTGCCCGGGATATCCAGCACTGTGAACTTAACTTCATCCTCAATCGGGCCCACCCTGACTACTACAGTAAATGTACCCTCAACTACTCGCTTGCTATCATCATAATCTTTGATAGTCATACTGGAGGGGTCCAGATTCATTGCCTTCATACCCAACCCTGCCCAAACCTTTAATGGGCACACATTGATGGATGATCCATCATCTACCATCACACAAGATGTCTTTTTTCCCCTTACTTCAGCTCTAATTAATAAAGGTCTATTATAGTTCCTTCCCTCAGCTGGGAGTTCCTCCTCAGAAAACGTTATTGGCTGCAAATCTTCGTTTTGCACTAATCCGACAAACATCACGGGGTTGGCATCCTCCGTCACCATTATCTTGCTCAAGGACTCAACCATGGCCCGCCTATGCTCCTGAGACGAACACAACAATTCCCAGATGCTTACCTGTGCCCGTGTCTTCCTCAAATGACGTAGCACTGCATCCCCCTCAGTATTCTCCATATTTTCAGACACTTCCCTCTATTATGTCAACACTTCTCGACCCTTCTCAGCTGTATCACTGTAGAAATGCCCGCTGCGTGTCATTCCTCTCACCTCCTCTTCTTCACTACTGGAGAAGTCTTCCCAAAAATTCTTCCCCTGCTCTATTTCATCTTCGCTGCTGCTATCCCAAATTCCCAGGCAAAAGGCTTCGTAGTCAAAGGATTTGAGGATAAGGCTTTCGGGCAGGCCAGAGTTTATCATATAGGTTGGTGGTGGGACAAAGTAGTAATTCGGCAGGGGGTTTTTGTGTGTGTTAGGCTGTTTTGTTTCAGGGTCGGGTATCTTTTTGGAGTTTATAAGGTCCTGGATTTTATGGCGAAGGTGGGCACAATTGTCAGTGTCATGGCCCTTCTGTTGATGGAAATGGCAATAGTGGTTCAGGTTTAGATGCGGTGGTGGAGGGTGTGGAAGTGGTTTGGTTTCTAAGGGTTTGAGAAATCCCTGTCTCTTTAATTTCTCCAGTACCTTAGACAAAGGTCTACCCAGGTTGGAGAAACTCCGGTTCCGGATAGCAGCAATCTCAACAGTAACAGGCTTGATACCTTATGGTCCCCCGATGGGCCTCCTATTCAGGCTATAGAACTTTCTGTTCTCAACTTCTTCTTCTTCAATATCCATGACAGTTTCCCTCAACTGTCGAAAATCTGTAATCACGGAGGTCATCCTCCTCAACTTGCCATAGATGGAGGGCTTGGTGCCCTTGATAATCATCTTGATCTGGTCCTTCCCTGAGGGCCGAGTCTGCATCTTTAGAAACTGGCTTCTCCAACGGTCTACATACTCTTTGAAGCTTTCTTCCGGCTTCTGCTTGGTGTTTTCTAAGTCCTGGAGGGACAAATCAATCTCCAGATCTGTAACATACTGTTTCAAGAAGGCCTCCGCCAATTCCCTCCAATCCTCATTGATCTTCCTCTCCAGGCTATGATACCATACCACGGTGCCCCCTCGAGCGACATCCCCAAACATTTTCTGAACCTGACATTTTGACAGGCCCACGGAACTCATAACAGAGACATACTATCGGAGATGGACCCTTGGGTCCCCGTTCCTATTAAACTTGGCTATATTCGGCATTTTAAACAGAGCTGGCAACTGTTCCTCAAATGTCATTGCCTCGTAGTCCAACGAGTCCTCATGCTTGCCCTTTAGCTTACGGGTAACCGACTCTACCTGATCTCGGAGTTTCTCCAGTTCAGTTTGAGACCCTGCCATTTTCCCCGCAGCATATTCGGCCATATCATCATAAAAACCCGGGATATCATCATTCAATCTAGGCGGAGGGTCTTCACACCTCTCATTCTCAGAGTTTCCCCTAGCACGGGGCACAACCATATTAGCCATAGCAGCAGTCAAGGCTTGTAACTGTTCAGTAACCTTGGTGGATTGGTCTCCAACTGATCCATACAGGATACCTCATTCTCTAACTCCCTTATGTTTGCTATTGGCCTTTTAACAAGTCTTCCCTTTTCCCTAACCCAACAGATATCTATGATGGCTCTTTTGACACAAGAGAGTTAACATGATGGGTTTATGCATGAGATACATGAGATGCGTGCGATGTATATAAGTTGGCCTTTTGTCATTTTAAAGCATTCAATCACAGTATCGCGAGGTGCAAACTTGTCATAGTTGAAAAGGCCCAACAGGTTTATGTTGGACAATTATGACCCATAGCGTCACTATTTGTACAGATCATGGTGTTGTTGTACAAATTAACTATGTGACAAATGAGATTACACTCTTATCATTTGTGATTAGATCACCTAGATGTATAAATGATGAGAGGTCCCTATGATTTTTTCCTGGATGGAGAATGATATGAGACAGTATCAGTCCACATAGGATAAATCATTAAATATCCATAGTCAGAGTATTATCGAGATTGGACATCGATAAATACGTAAAAGACTAGTATTGCACTTGTGCGCGTTTGTGAGGGCACAACGGCATAGTTCTCATATATTTGGGTATAGGATACTCATGCAAGTGTAATAGGAGGTTGTGTTTTACCGATGGTACGGGAAACAGCTTCGCTCTGGATAGACCCCCTCGGAATCCCATTGGTAGTATGACTATGTGTCTATGGGAGTCCGAAATCAGGGTAGGTGTATTTGGTCTTAACCTGAGACTTGCACCGCTAATACATACGATAATCAATATACTTTAGTTGAGGTCGTCCAGGGCTTTAACAGGTTCTGTGTACGCCGATACTGGGTATATTGAGAATCGTAGTGTGTTGGGTGTGATGTCAAGACGGAAGTATCACTCCAGTCATAGTGGAGATGATGGTCACGTAGGATACGAAACTCGTTATCTTAAATGCTCGAGCTATCGGGATATTATGACTATGTCATGTATATCCGATTATAGAGACTAGTTACCAGACATCCGATATGTGCTTCGTACGGGGCAGACACAATTCCAGCCCCAGGCCTTGCACGTGAACATCCGATACTGGACAGAAATACGCAATACTTCGGTATACTACGCTTGATATAGATCACATATTCCTATAAGGATATTTCCGGAGAATTGGGTAGGCATGGCGCTTTGCTAGAAGCCAACCTTGTCTTGTAAATCGGTATAAACGTAGTACGAGGTACTTACATATTCGGATAGTCCGATAACCGTATTTACTGCCAACATATCCGGGGATCTCATGGTCGCTTCCCAAATATTCACCGATGATGTATGACTCGCACTTTAATTAATCTGGGATTAATTAGAAGAGAGAGAAAATTAATCTGAGATTAATTTCTAGAGAGAGAAAATTAATCTGGGATTAATTAGAAGAGAGATAACGATAAATTTGGAATTAATCGGTAAAATTAATATATTCGATATATTAATTGAAATTAGATTTCGACGCGGAATTAAAATTAGATTTTAATTTGGGCGAACAAATTAATTTAGAATTAATTCGTTAGCGATGTGAATAGTGAATTCGCTAGGCGTAATCATTTAATTACGACGCGACGAAAAAATTCGTTAATTTGGAATTAGCGAACCCGAGCCCGAGAGTGATTGCGAGCGTATTCGCATTTCGAATTCGAGCGCGGCACGCAAGTCACATCAAGCGTCAAATCGCTAGCCACATCAATCGTCAAATCACTTGTCACTTTGAGTGATGTGACATGACATGTTGTCACTTTATTAAAGTGATGTGAGTTGATGTGAATAGTAAAAAGTGATGGGTAAAGGTGAAAAGCATTGATTGAAGCTTTATTGCTTTTGACTTTTGAATAAAAGTTTTTGTATATCTTTTATTATTTTTTTACTTGGTAAAATAATAAGTAAATACAAAGCTTTATTTTTCTCTCTCTCTCCCATTTTGCTGCATACGTTTTTAGGGTTCATTTTGGAGCCAAAATCGTCTCTCTCTCTCTCTCACGGTCAAGACCGAATTTCTTCATCATTTTTCTGGTTTGATCAAACAAAATGAAGAAGAACAAGTGCTAGCAACTCTAGGGTTTATACTATGGTGATAGGGAAGTGTTTTCATGAGCTTGGATTTATTTTTGGAGCATGAAGATTTGAGCTTCCAAGGAGACATCCATGGCCGAATCTTCAAGGAAGAAATGACCCAAAATCGTGCAGTCCACTCCATCAAGAAGCCATTGGCGTGACCTGAAGAGGAGGAGAAGGCTTGTGTTCTTTGATTCATCCAAACCAATCATTGTGAGTATATGTTTCCGCCATTATTCCTTGATGTATTCATGCGAATTTTATGCTTGATTTGTTGATCTTGGGACCTATATTAGAAACCACAATGGTATCAGAGCTATTATCAAGCATGAAACTTTTAGGGTTTGAAATTGGGGATAATCAATTGAAGCATGATTTGGTTAAATTGGATGATTAAGTATGCTTGTATGTTGATGAATTGAATTGTGCATGATCAATTTCATGAAATTGGATTGGATTCAATTTTCCCCAAATTTTGGGCATCACAAATTGGGTAAAATCAATTGACGCATGATTTGGTTGAATTGATTGATTAAGTATGCTTAAATATTGTTGAATTAATGATTGATTAGATCAATTTGAAGAAATTGTGTTTGGAACAAATTTCTCCAATTTTTAATTTTTTGTGTGGCCTAAAGTGACAAATTTGGGTAAACTTGATTTTGAGCATATTTTGTGAAATTGGATGAATGAGAATGCTTAAAGTATGTTTAATTTAAGATTGATTGGATCAATTTGTTGAATTGTGTTTGGAACAAATTTCCCCAAATTGCTTATGTTGGCCGAAATTAAAGACCCTAAATTTCTTGGTGATTTTTGTTTGTTTGATCATTGGCTGACTTAAAACAATTGGGTAATGTTGTTTTGAAGTTCAATTGGATTGAATTTTGATTTGGAACATTTTTCCCAAATTAAAGTGGCTTGGCCGAATTCAATTGAATATGAAATTCATTGTGTTTTTTTGTATTTTGATTAATTGGATGAATTTAATTGATTTGGGAATGATGATTGTGGATTCAATTGGATTGAAATCGAATCGGATTGGAAAAACCCCTAATTGCCGAGAACAAAAGCATGTAAAATGGGTTTGATTTTGATAAATTGTGTTGGACACTATTTGATATAGAAATGCATGATTAAGTATGCTAATTGATGTTTTAGAAATATTAATTGGGTGGTTAATTGTGTATTACACTTAGGTTAATTAATTATGGAATTGGAATTTTATAAGTTAATTAATTTGGGGCTTATTTTGGAAATTGGGCCTTATAGGTTGTAATTGGGCTTTTGGGCTTGGTTGTACCAAGTTAGGTTTAGGCCAATTTGGTTGGATCCAATTGGGCCCAAAACCGCATCCATAAAGTCCAATTATGACTTAATGGACCTTAATTTTTAATTAGGCCTAATAGGCCAAAATTAATTTAAAGGCTTATGGGGTAACTCCCGATTGGATTTTGGTTATTCGGTTTGACCCGAGTTGACCAAAAGTCCACGCCTTATAGAAATTAATTAAAAGCCCATTGGTCTTTAATTAAATAAACATTAGATGATAATTGGGCTTTGAGACCCATTGCGATTAAATTTGGAATTTAAGTCGTAAAGGTTCGTTAATAAAGTGTAATATTTAATTTGGAATTAAATAGTGAATTAGAATTAAATGCGTATTAAATTGGATTTAATTATGTAGTTTAATTTAATTCAAGAATTCGTACTTTGAGTACTTATTCGCAAAACGAGTTTGACTCGAGCAAAAATCAAATCGTTGTTTGAACATTGGATGATCACTAATTATCATATTAATTAATTGGATTAGATTGATTGATAACATGCTTGTATGAATACATGGTTGCGATGCATGAATAATGTATATCGGATGGATATTAGTCGGGTGGGGCAATTTTGGAAATTGTTGTAATAAATTTGATTTATTAAATTGGACCTGTGTGTCCAGCCTTATCACCTCTATACTCTTTGTATTCTCTTCTCATCTATTCCCCTCAATGTAAATGAGGTTTCTTTAGAAGTGTAGTGTAACGGGTAAGTAAATACATGTGCTAGCTTTGGAGAGAGAAATGAGAGATTTGATCTAGGATCAATGTAAAGTATCCATCCGCATATCATTATATTTATTTTCATATACGCTTTGTTATGTATTTAGAATGCATGTTTAAGGGTGTATGATGATGAGACCTTAACAAAGATAATAAATTGGCTGCCATTTGCACGCGAAAAACCCTCACTTAATATCAAGTGTTTTTCCTTCCATTGAGTGATTCTTACTCAGATCCAAGATTGGCATTGGTTGTTGGCCAAAGTCAAGCCCTTGTCCGTCGAAGATGTGTTTGAATCATGAAGGCTTTGTTCCATATCGGTGTCTTGTCCAAGTTGTGGTTTGTTGGCTAAAGTCAAGACCACTTCTTGTCACTCGACATTGATTACGAAGCTTTCCATAGTCAATGGGTCACGCTTGACTGGGATCACTAAGTTTGTTGTGCCAAAGCCAAGGCTTAGTTGATTCAGAGGAAAAAGGTTAGGTAATACATTGGATGTATTGGCATATATAAGATATATGTTTAGGATTTGGATATCCGCCTACTGGATCTAGGAATTGGATGGGATCCAATTGATCTTCGAGATCTACCTAGTTAATTATCATACAATTTGTTGGCCAAAGTCAAGATTGTGTGATATTTAACGGGATCCTAGCCCACTAGGAAACACGGTTTCCCGAGTACTCGACAGAGGGTTAGAGGCTCGCCGAAAAATAGTGGGAGGCAAGATTGAATTTGCAATACTCGTTCAATTACTCGCCATACGCGCTCATTCAAATTATTTCGTCGTTAGATTAAATGTTAGTTGGACTAATATTTAAATTGTTGTTTTAATAAACAGTTGGACTGTATTATAGTTGATTATATATAATTGGATTATATTAATCAATATATTTGAATTAATTAATTTCAGTTTACAGTTGATTTTATAATTGGATTATAGTAATCAATGTAATTGAGGTTAATTATTTGGATTATATTTGATTATATAGTTGGACTATTATAATCATTATAATAATAGTACCACAATCGTTGATTAAATAGTTGGACTATTAGAATCAAGATAAAATAGAAAGATGGACATTTAAAATATAATCTTGGATGATAATATTTAAAATGGTTTAATTTTCAAATGGGAATTATTTCAGGATGGTCCTGGAAAAATAGAAGTTACTTTATTTGATAAATAACATATTATGCCTAAGCCTGGAGTTAAGCAAATAGTAGAGCATTATCTTTGGAATCATGTAATGATTGTTGGATAATATGACCCATAGCGTCACTATTTGTACAGATCATGGTGTTGTTGTACAAATTAACTATGTGACAAAGGAGATTGCACTCTTATCATTTGTGATTAGATCACCTTAGATGTATAATGATGAGAGGTCCCTATGATTTGTTCCTGGACGGAGAATGATATGAGACAGTATCAGTCCACGTAGGATAAATCATTAAACATCCTTAGCTGGAGTATTATCGAGACAGGACATCGATAATGCGGAATAGGCTAGTATTGTACTTGTGCGCGTTGTGAGGGCACACGGCATAGTTCTCATATATTTAAGTATTTGATACTTATGCAAGTGCGATAGGAGGTTGTGTTTCACCGATGGTACGGGAAACAGCTTCGCTCTGGATAGACCCCTCGAATCCCATTGGTATTATGACTATGTGTCTATGGGAGTCCGACATCAGGGTAGGTGTATTTGGTCTTAACCTGAGACTTGCATCGCTAATGCTTACGACAATCAATATACTTTGGTTGAGGTCGTCTAGGACTCTAACCGTTTCTGTGTACGCCAATACTGGGTATATTGAGAATCATAGAGTGTTGGGTGTGATGTCAAGACGGAAGTATCACTCCAGTCATAGTGGAGATTATGTCACGCAGGATACGGTATTAGTGCTCTTAAGTGATGCGCATCCAATCGTGATATTATGACTAGGTCATGAATATCCGATTATAGAGAACTAGTTACCAGACATCCGACATGTGCTTCGGACGGGGCAGACACTTATCCAGCCCCAGCCCTAGCACGTGACTATCCGATACTGGACCGACATACGCAATACTTGGTATACTACGTTTGATATAGATCTTAATATTCTTAGATGGATATGTCCGGAGATTGGGTAGACCTGGTGCTTTGCTAGGAGTCGACCTTGTCTCGTAAATCGGTAGAATGTAGTACTTGGTACGTACGTGATTCGGATATGCCGACGACCGTATTTACTGCCCAATATCCGGGGATCTCATGGGTCGCTTCCCAATAATCCACCGATGACACATAACTCGTACTCTATATTAATCTGGGATTAATTAGAAGAGAGAGAAAATTAATCTGGGATTAATAACGGAGATATTTTACCTAGGATAAAATATCGTCTAAAGAGAGAGAACGATTAATTTGGAATTAATCGGTTAATTAATATATTCGATATATTAAACGAAATTGGATTTGACGCGGAATTAAAATTAGATTTTAATTCGGGCGAACGAATTAATTTGGAATTAATTCGTTAGCGACGTGAATAGTGAATTCACTAGGCGTAATCATTTAATTACGACGCGACGGAAAAATCGCTAATTGGGAATTAGCGAACCCGAGCCCGAGTGTGATTGCGAGCGCATTCGTATTTTGAATTCGTGTGCGGCAACGCAAGTCACATCAAGCGTCAAATCATTCGTCACATCAAGCGTCAAATCAAATGTCACTTTGAGTGATGTGATTGATTGATTGATTGAAAAGACAACTAGTCACTTTGAGTGATGGTAGTTGTTGGAATAGTTGATGGTTGTTGGAAAGTTTGATTTGCTTTTGTTTTGACTTTTATATGTCAAATAATTGGTAAATCAAATTATTTTTTTGGAAAAATATATAAGTGTATTAGATACACTTTTCAAAACAATTCAACACAATTCTCTTTCTCTCTTACTTCTCTTATCTCACGCCCAAGGGGCTCCAAAAACAGCTCACTGGTTTCTTCCCAAAACGTGAGCAGTGGGAAGCAAAGAGTGGATGTTCATGGTGAAAATCCAAGTGCTAGCACACTTACAAGACTTGCGAAGGTGGTAGGGAGGTTCACCCTGAGCCGGGATCCGTTCGACGAAGCTTGGAGCTCCGTTTCGCAGCTCAAAAATAGAAGACGAAGGCAGTGAACTGCACAACCAGTGAGCAGTCCACGCCCAATGCAGTGAGGTTTTTGAAATTTTGTTGCTTGCCGCGTCTCTCAACCGATCGATGTGAGTATTCCGCTACCTCTCCATGATGTGTTCACACATGATTTTCATTGCTTGTTTGATCTTGGGACCTAGAGTAAACCTAACAATGGCATCAAGAGCCTTAGGTTCAAGCATGAAAATTTTAGGGTTAAAATTTGGGTAAATTGATTTTGAGTATGATTTAGTTAAATTGTTTTGAGCATGTTTAAATGATGTTGAATTGCATTTTGGTTGGACCAATTTGTTGAAAATTAATTTGGAATTTTTTCCCCAAATTTCATGAGTTGGCCGAATGTGTATTGTATTTGGAGTTCTTGGAATTTTTGGTTTTGATTCATTGGATGAGTTAGAATCATGTAGGATGATGTTAATTTGAAGTCAATTAGATTGAATTTTGAATTGAACGTTAATCCCCAATTTACTTCACATGGCCGAATTCAATATGCCCTTGAATGTCTTGGTGATTTTGATTTTGTGACATTGGATGTGTATGAAATCAAATTGGATGGTGATTTAATGTGCGATGTGGGTTCGATTGGATTGAAACCGAATCGGACACAAAATCCTTCCTTGGCCGAGAGCATGAAGCATGTAAATGGGTTTGATTTTTCATTTTGTGTGTTGGACATATAATAATGAGTTGAGTATGATTAATTGGACTAATATGATGTTTTGGAAATGTTGATTTAGTTGATTAATCATATTATACACTTTAGGTAATTAAATTACTAAATTGGATTTATGTAATTTAATTATTTGAGGCCTTAAAATTGGATTTGGGCTATTAAAGTTGTTATTGGGCCTATTGGGCTTGTTTTTATCAAGTTTGGTTTAGGCCAAGTGGATTGGATCCAATTGGGCCCAAAACCTTAACCATAAAGCCCAAATGCGACTAATGAACCTTTAAAGTTCAATTGGGCCTAATGGGCCAAGATTGATTTATGGGCTTATAGGGTAAATCCCGGATTGGACTTTGGTTATCGGTTTGACCCGAGTTGACCAAAAGTCCACGCCTTAAGAAATCAATTAAAAGCCCATTGGACTTTAATTGAATTGAAGTTGGACGTTAATCGGTCTTTGAGACGCGTTACGATTAAATTTGGAATTTAAGTCGTTAAAGGTTTATTAAATAAAGTGTAATATTTAATTTGGAATTGAATATTGAATTAGTATTAAATACATGTTAAATTAGATTTAATGATGTAGTTAAATTTAATTCATGAATTCGTACTTTGAGTACTTATTCGCAAAAACGAGTTTGACTCGAACAAAATCAAATCGTTGTTTGAACATTGGATGATCACATAATTATCAGATTAATTAATTTGATTAGATTGATTGATAGCATGCTTATGTTTGAATACGTGGTTGATGAATGAATAATGTATATCGGATGGATATTAGATGGGTGGGCAATTTTGGAAATTGTTGTAATAAATTCGATTTATTAAATTGGACCTGCGTGTCCAGCTTTATCACCTCTATTCTCTTTGTATTCTCTTCTCACCTATTCCCCTCAATGTAAATGAGGTTTCTTTAGAAGTGTAGTGTAACGGGTAGAAGTAGTACAAGTGCTAGCTTGAGTGAGAAAGGGAGAGATTTGATCTAGGATCAATGTAAAGTATCCATCCGCATATCATTATTATTTTATTTCATACTCGCTTTATTATGTATTTAGAATGCATGTTTAGGGTGTATGATGATGAGACCTTATCAAAGATAATTAAATTGGTAGCCAATTTGCACGCGAAAAACCCTCAACAAATATCATGCGTTTTTCCTTCCATTGAGTGATTCTTACTCAAGATCCGAGATTGGCATGGGTTGTTGGCCAAAGTCAAGCCCCTGTCCGTCGAAGATGTGTTTGAATCACGAAGCTTTGTTCCATATTGGTGTCTTGTCCAAGTTGTGGTTTGTTGGCCAAAGTCAAGACCACTTCTTGTCCATCGACATTGATTACGAAGCTTCCATGGTCAATGGGTCCGCGCTTGACTGGGATCATTAGGTTTGTTGTGTCAAAGCCAAGGCCTAGTTGATTCAGAGGAAAAAGTTAGGGTATATATTGGATATATAGGCATATATGAGATATATGTTTCGGACTTGGATGTCCACCTACTGGATCTAGGAGTTGGATGATATCCAATTGATCTTCGAGATCTACCTAGTTAATTATCATACAATTTGTTGGCCAAAGTCAAGATTGTGTGATATTTAACGGGATCCTAGCCCACTAGGAAACACGGTTTCCCGAGTACTCGACAGAGGGTTAGAGACTTGCCGAAAAATAGTGGGAGGCAAGAATTGAATTTGCAATATTCGTTCAATTACTCGCCATACGCGCTCAAACAAATATCATTCGTCGTAATATTAAATGTTAGTTGGACTAATATTTAAATTGTTGTTTTTAATTAACAGTTGGACTGTATTATATTTGATTATATAATTGGATTATAGTAATCAATATATTTGAATTAATTGATTTCAATTTACAGTTGATTTTATAGTTAGACTATAGTAATCAATGTAATTGAGGTTAATTAATTTAGACTATATTTGATTATATAGTTGGACTATTATAATCATTATAATATATAGTACCACATATCGTTGATTAAATAGTTGGACTATTAGAATCAAGATTAAAATTGAAAGATTGGACATTTAAATATAATCTTGGATTAAAATATTTAAATGGTTTAATTTTCAAATTGGGAATTAAATTTCAGGATAGTCCTGGAAATAAATAATAAGTTATTCTATTTGATAAAATAACCTATTATGCCTAAGCCCGGAATCAAGCAAATAAGTAGAGCATAATCTTTGGAAGACTTATGTGATGATGACTTTAGTGTTTAATTCATAATACTTGACGTAAATCTATGTTTAGATTTTAGAAGTATTAAAATTACAATTAATAATTCTTGGAGAATAAATGACTAATCTCAAGGAGATAAAGTCAAACTTTGCAATTAAGCTAGTAGCGCAAGGCGCACCTTACTTCAATATTCTAGAAACCCAAGGCTTAGCCAGAGGCTTCTGAAATATTGGAAAGGGCAAAGACAAAATCATTTGATCTTCTGGGAAGATAAAGGACATATCCCAAAGTGACTGTCGTTTGGATATGGCAGACACGAAGGAATTAAAGAAAGGGCGAGGCTCTGACTTTAAAAAATTATTTGTCAAAGTTATGTTCACTACTAGTATTAAAATTAGATTTTAAATACTTAGTGTGGTACATAAAATATATGTATTGATGTTCAGAATCCGCTATGAGCTGGATACTGACTTCAAGCTAAGATTGCTCTACGAATCGGAAACGGGACGAAAGTCGCTGTTTCGACTGTAGATACCTAAGTTTAGGAACTACCCTTCGGGTGTGTACTTAAATTAGGAACTGTTATAATGTAACTAGTTGGACTAGTAACATTATCTCTATATCAGTGTTTAATCCGTTGCGGATAAACCTTTATATTCTAGAACACTAAAGTGTTTCATTATATAAAGATGATACTGAGATAAACACATTAGATGTGACAAACAGTATTTATATTTTGAATATAATTAAAATCTCAAACATATAAAATGACAAATAAATAGCTCAAATTGATTTGATCAATAGAGACTTATTTGTGGCATTGTCGTCTGGGACACAATTAAATAAGACTCGTATATCCACACTTTTGAAGAGTGGGTACTAGGACTGATTTGACTATTCAAATAAAGTCTGCGAATCTAGTTTATTAGGTAAAGTACCTAAAACACTATTTACTTGGTAATAGTGAAAAAGCCACCGATCTGTTAGCCCTATTCATTGTGAAGATAGTGGGCCCATATCTAGCTAGGCTAGATGTGAACATGAATATTTCGTGACCTTAGCGGATGTGGCATCACGTTATGGTTATGTGTTTCTTTTAAAGAACACAAATCAGAAACTTTTAGAGTTTCGACACGAAGTAAACAAACAGATCGGCTATAGTATTATACCGTCACGGTAAGACTGTAATGAAAATACTTAAGCATTAAGTTTCATACATACATGAAAGAGTATGGTATTCTTTCAGATGAGGACTCCTCCCAAGACACGTCAGTTAGACGGTGTGTCCGAACGAAACCGAATTTTGTTGGACATGATAAGGTTTATCACGAGTCGCTCTGAGCTATCATTTCCTTCAACATGATATGTTAATAGTGCAAAACTTATTTAGAATAAGGTTCCATATAATATGTTTGACAGATATCATATAGGATATGAACAGAAAAACAGGGTTTCTCATTCCTAATAATTTGGGTATGCCGAGCATAACGTTTGGATGATACCAAACTAAGAACCCAAATTGGATAAGTGCCAATGTTGGTTGTCCTAAAGGAAACCATAAGTATAGTACTTATAAATCTCACATGAGAACAATATAATTGTTGCTCACCATGCATTTTTCCTAAGAGGAATACCGATATGCAGTGGTCAGTGGGAGGATAGTGATACTCGATGAAAATCGGAGTAATACTGTTCGAAGCACGAAATCCTTAATGGAACACAAACGGTTCATCAAGGATAATTTATACCATTAATCTTCGAATACACAAGAACCATCGTAGATCGGATAGAGTCAGAAAACAACCTAGGGTATGGGTTTCTGATCTAACCCTCATAAAGATATCAATCTTATGGAGGTATACCATCCGACTACGTTTTGAGGAAGTGATACAAGGTATCGACTCCCTATTTTGGCAAAGTGCCATGAGTCCAAAATGGATTCCATGTAAAACAACTATTTTGGATACTAGTTGTTGTACCACAAGGCATTGTGCCTATTGGTATATTAAACGCCTTCAAGGAAGACATACATGGATGGCAACATACCAACGTACAAAGCTAGGCTTTGACGGAAAGGTATCGTTATCAACATTGTGTTAATAACGGTTCATCCTTTTACCTGTTGCCATGGTAAATCCATTTTGAAATGCTTGTTGATAACTGCGTATTTCATTTATGAAATGTGTCAGTTACAGATCAAAATCGCTTTCCTGAAAAGGAAACCTTTTGGAGGATATTTTCAACATCTTGACGATTTTGTATAACCGACAAACAAGGTTTGCGGGTTATTCGATCCATGTTTGGATTGGAGCAAGCATAAGGTTCTTGGAACTGTCGTTTTGAAATAATCATAATGGTTTATGATTTGACTCAAAACGAAATAATTCTTGTGTATATAGTGGGAGAGCACTGATATTGAAATTCCCATAAAGCAATTGGTGAAAGCTTGGCTTTCATAGAAATTCTCCGTAGAATTCTGGGGAGTAACAACCTTTATTCAAGGAATAAAGATCTACTGGGATAGATTTGGAGTTGTTAACACTCTCTGGGAAATTGTACATTTAAAATGTACTTGTATTGGTGTCTCATACGCTTCGAGCATATGGATTCACAATCAGGTCAATCCAAGTGATGGTCACTGGATTGAAGTTAAAGAACATCTGTTAGTATCTTAGAGAACTAAAGATGTTGTCTAAAACTATGGAGAAGGAGAACTTGAAGTGACTGGGATCACTGCCGCAAGTTTCCAAAGAGTTTAATACTACGGTACTATAAAGTTTGAAAAACGGGACAGTGAGCTGGAAATCTTCTGAGCAAGATACTGTTGCCGAATAAACAACAAATGCGGTTTATTGCTGCGGCTGAGGCAGCAATAGAAGCCATTTGGATCAAAAATAAATCTAATTAGATTAGATATAGTTCTGTTAGCTGCTGAGCTAGGCGTCAGCACAGGCTAAGGAATTAAAGGTCTCATCGACGATCCAGATATATACTTCTATATTCATCTGATTCGTTCGGATCATACATCGTGGCGATGTGATGATCGTATAAATCGCATCGGATGATAATCATGCAAATCCGCCGACGAAAACCTTTTCTCAGCAATTTGAGCGAACCGTACATAGTTCGGGTGTTAGACACTCGAGTGACTGGCTATGTGCCAAGTGAGAGATTGTTGGATAATATGACCCATAGCGTCACTATTTGTACAGATCATGGTGTTGTTGTACAAATTAACTATGTGACAAAGGAGATTGCACTCTTATCATTTGTGATTAGATCACCTTAGATGTATAAATGATGAGAGGTCCCTATGATTTGTTCCTGGATGGAGAATGATATGAGACAGTATCAATCCACGTAGGATAAATCATTAAACATCCCTAGCCGGAGTATTATCGAGACAGGACATCGATAATGCGGAATAGGCTAGTATTGCACTTGTGCGCGTTGTGAGGGCACAACGGCATAATTCTCATATATTTAAGTATTGGATACTTATGCAAGTGCGATAGGAGGTTGTGTTTCACCAATGGTACGGGAAACAGCTTCGCTCTGGATAGACCCCTCGGAATCCCATTGGTATTATGACTATGTGTCTATGGGAGTCCGACATCAGGGTAGGTGTATTTGGTCTTAACCTGAGACTTGCATCGCTAATGCTTACGACAATCAATATACTTTGGTTGAGGTCGTCTAGGACTCTAACCGGTTCTGTGTACGCCAATACTGGGTATATTGAGAATCGTAGAGTGTTGGGTGTGATTTCAAGACGGAAGTATCACTCCAGTCATAGTGGAGATGATGTCACGCAGGATACGGTATTAGTGCTCTTAAGTGTTGCGCATCCAATCGTGATATTATGACTAGGTCATGTATATCTGATTATAGAGACTAGTTACCAGACATCCGAAATGTGCTTCGGACGGGGCAGACACTTATCCAGCCCCTGCCCTAGCACGTGATTATCCGATACTGGACCGACATACGCAATACTTGGTATACTACGCTTGATATAGATCTTAAATATTCTTAGATGGATATGTCCGGAGAATTGGGTAGACCTGGTGCTTTGCTAGGAGTCGACCTTGTCTCGTAAATCGGTAGAACGTAGTACTTGGTACGTACGTGATTCGGATATGTCGACGACCGTATTTACTGCCAATATATCCGGGGATCCCATGGGTCGCTTCCTAATAATCCACCGATGACGCATAACTCGTACTCTATATTAATCTGGGATTAATTAGAAGAGAGAGAAAATTAATCTGGGATTATTAACGGAGATATTTTATCTAGGATAAATTATCGTCTAAAGAGAGAGAACGATTAATTTGGAATTAATCGGTAAATTAATATATTCGATATATTAAACGAAATTGGATTTCGACGCGGAATTAAAATTAGATTTTAATTCGGGTGAACGAATTAATTTGGAATTAATTCGTTAGCGACGTGAATAGTGAATTCGCTAGGCGTAATCATAACGGTACAGTGAGTTGGAAATCTTTCAAGCAAGATACTGTTACTGAACAACAATAAATGCGGGTTGTTGCTGAAGCTGAAGCAGCAATAGAAGTCATTTGGGTCGATACAAATCTAATTAGATTAGATATAGTTCAGTTAGCAGCTGAGCTAGGCGTCAGCACATGCTAAAGAATTAATGGTCTCATCAACAATCCAGATACATACTTAGATACTCATCTGATTCGTTCGGATCATACATCGTGGCGATATGATGATCGAATAAATCGCATCAAGATGATAATCATGCAAATCCGCTTACGAAAGCTTTTCTCAGCAGTTTGAGCCAACCTTACATAGTTCGGGTGTTAGACACTCGAGTGACTGGCTATAGGCCAAGTGGGAGATTGTTGGACAATTATGACCCATAGCGTCACTATTTGTACAGATCATGGTGTTGTTGTACAAATTAACTATGTGACAAATGAGATTGCACTCTTATCATTTATGATTAGATCACCTAGATGTATAAATGATGAGAGGTCCCTATGATTTGTTCCTGGATGGAGAATGATATGAGACAGTATCAGTCCACATAGGATAAATCATTAAATATCCCTAGTCAGAGTATTATCGAGATTGGACATCGATAAATACATAAAAGACTAGTATTGCACTTGTGCGCGTTTGTGAGGGCACAACGGCATAGTTCTCATATATTTGGGTATAGGATACTCATGCAAGTGTAATAGGAGGTTGTGTTTTACTGATGGTACGGGAAACAGCTTCGCTCTGGATAGACCCCCTCGGAATCCCATTGGTAGTATGACTATGTGTCTATGGGAGTCCGAAATCAGGGTAGGTGTATTCCATCTTAACCTGAGACTTGCACCGCTAATACATACGACAATCAATATACTTTAGTTGAGGTCGTCCAGGGCTTTAACAGGTTCTATGTACGCCGATACTGGGTATATTGAGAATCGTAGTGTGTTGGGTGTGATGTCAAGACGGAAGTATCACTCCAGTCATAGTGGAGATGATGGTCACGTAGGATACGGAACTCGTTATCTTAAATGCTCGAGCTATCGGGATATTATGACTAGGTCATGTATATCCGATTATAGAGACTAGTTACCAGACATCCGATATGTACTTCGTACGGGGCAGACACAATTCCAGCCCCAGGCCTTGCACGTGAACATCCGATACTGGACAGAAATACGCAATACTTCGGTATACTACGCTTGATATAGATCACATATTCCTATAAGGATATTTCCGGAGAATTGGGTAGGCATGACGCTTTGCTAGAAGCCAACCTTGTCTTGTAAATCGGTATAAACGTAGTACGAGGTACTTACGTATTCGGATAGTCCGATAACCGTATTTACTGCCAACATATCCGGGGATCTCATGGGTCGCTTCCCAAAGATTCACCGATGATGTATGACTCGCACTTTAATTAATCTGGGATGAATTAGAAGAGAGAGAAAATTAATCTGGGATTAATTTCTAGAGAGAGAAAATTAATCTGGGATTAATTAGAAGAGAGATAACGATTAATTTGGAATTAATCGGTAAAATTAATATATTCGATATATTAATCAAAATTAGATTTCGACGCGGAATTAAAATTAGATTTTAATTTGGGCGAACGAATTAATTTAGAATTAATTCGTTAGCGATGTGAATAGTGAATTCGCTAGGCGTAATCATTTAATTACGACGCGACGAAAAAATTCGTTAATTTGGAATTAGCGAACCCGAGCCCGAGAGTGATTGTGAGCGCATTCGCATTTCGAATTCGAGCACGGCACGCAAGTCACATCAAGCGTCAAATCGCTAGTCACATCAATCGTCAAATCACTTGTCACTTTGAGTGATGTGACATGACATGTTGTCACTTTATTAAAGTGATGTGAGTTGATGTGAATAGTAAAAGTGATGGGTAAAAGGTGAAAAGCATTGATTGAAAGCTTTATTGCTTTTGACTTTTGAATAAAAGTTTTGTATATCTTTTATTATTTTTTTACTTGGTAAATAATAATAAGTAAATACAAAAGCTTTATTTTTCTCTCTCTCCCATTTTGCTGCATACGTTTTTAGGGTTCATTTTGGAGCCAAAAATCGTCTCTCTCTCTCTCTCTCACGGTCAAGACCGAATTTCTTCATCATTTTTCTGGTTTGATCAAACAAAATGAAGAAGAACAAGTGCTAGCACACTCTAGGGTTTATACTATGGTGATAGGGAAGTGTTTTCATGAGCTTGGATTTATTTTTGGAGCATGAAGATTTGAGCTTCCAAGGAGACATCCATGGCCGAATCTTCAAGGAAGAAGATGACCCAAAATCGTGCAGTCCACTCCATCAAGAAGCCATTGGCGTGACCTTGAAGAGGAGGAGAAGGCTTGTGCTCTTTGATGCATCCAAACCAATCATTGTGAGTATATGTTTCCGCCATTATTCCTTGATGTATTCATGCGAATTTTATGCTTGATTTGTTGATCTTGGGACCTATATTAGAAACCAACAGTTTACACCTTTGCGATAACATGGTTAAACAACTTCAAATGATAAGGGGCCCAAACACAGGATGGCCCATCGGCATTTTAGAAACTTTTGGCCCAATTGTCATAGGATACGAACTCGTCCCAATTTAAATGGCCCAACAAGTTTGGATTTCTGACAAGAGGTCAAACTGCATCCAAATGATGATGGTCCCAAGCATAAAGAGATAATTCAAACATAAAGCAATAATTTCTACATAGCGGCCCATCGATATTTCAAAAGCTTTTGGCCCAATCGTCATAGGATACGAACTCATTCCAATTTAAATGGCCCAACAAGTTCGCATTTCTGACAAGAAGTCCAACTGCATCCAAATGAGGATGGTCCCAAGCATTCAAGCATAAAGCAATAATTTCTACAGAGCAGCCTATGACATTTCAGAAGCTTTTGGCCCAATTTTCATAGAATACGAACTCGTCCCAGTTTAAATGGCCCAACAAGTTCATATTTCTGACAAGAGGTCCAACTGCATCCAAATGAGGATGGTCCCAAGCATTCAAGCATAAAGCAATAATTTCTACAGAGCAGCCTACGACATTTTAGAAGCTTTTGGCCCAATTTTCATAGAATACGAACTCGTCCCAGTTTAAATGGCCCAACAAGTTCGTATTTCTGACAAGAGGTCCAACTGCATCCAAATGAGGATGGTCCCAAGCATTCAAGCATAAAGCAATAATTTCTACAGAGCAGCCTACGACATTTTAGAAGCTTTTGGCCCAATTTTCATAGAATACGAACTCGTCCCAGTTTAAATGGCCCAACAAGTTCGTATTTCTGACAAGAGGTCCAACTGCATCCAAATGAGGATGGTCCACAAGCACAAGGAAATAATTGCTATAGGCCATACGACTTCGGTCTACGTGTGGGTTTGTGGGAGTGAGGATAAAGACTCTCGCTGGCGAAGGATTGCCCACAACTAGGTCTCCCCACTCAAGGGTTTGAGCGTCCAAGTGAGCGCACCCTTTTTATACCTTACGGTACGACGAGTTATGGTACGTGACTGACTGTCAAATGGATTTCCCATTTTAGATTCCCCAGAGGGAGGGTGAAGCGAATTCTCTTAAAAACCCAAGCCTCTTAGGCTCTTATCGCTTGGTGACAGGAATAAACAACGAGTCCTCCAAATTAGTCCATCACAGCAGGCTAAGAGTAGATGATTATCTAGGTGCCTTCACAGCTTTTCCTTATAGAAAGATAGTGAATGAGGGAAGACACCAAATCATCACCTAGACTTAACAATGCCTTTGATTAAACCTCTTTCAACCCATGGTAAACACGGTTAATTAAAGCACAAATTAAAAACATTACAAGACATTATTTCGGGGCCAATTCTCTATCCCGAGTGGAGTCGCCAGACTGTAGGACAGAGAAATCGGTGACGCTGTTCCAGGCTCACGGTCCGGTCGGGAGTACAAAGTAGCCCACATGGGAACTAAACCGTAGAAATAACATGGAGTCACCACCCGGTGTGAACCGGGAAAATGATTTAAGGCCGCACTCATCCCTCACAAGGGAAAACCTCAAACCGTTGGGTTCGGAATGGTCCCTTACTTATGCCACTTGTAATGATATGATTTGTGCAATAATCTAACCAAGCCTAAGCAACATATATTTCCAAGGATAATCTATTCCTAAGTTCGCATGTATAAAATAAATCATCATAACGACAAACATACGATATCACACAATAATCTCATGAACATGTTGAATCATCAAACACGAAAAATAAATAACAACCTAAACATAAACGTAAATTGAATGCCTATTGCGAAAGAAGATAACCAAATCATGCATAGAGGAATAACGTACTAATGGCTAAATCATGCTTAAGAAACAAGTAACATACTAACGACCTAATCATGCTTGAACACAATCTCACAAACACATCAAATAGATAAATACGGGAATACAAATTGAAGACAATAGTAAAAGTGTCAATGATGGAATGATATAATTAATTACATAATGCAAGATAAATCACCCAAGAAGCAATCATGCATGAAATGAAAAGGAATCAGTTCAGTGTATGTGCGTTCGTGTAGCGTTCGAAAATACGTTCGAACAATACACAGAAGGTTCGCGTTCGTATAGCGTTCGAGAACGTGTTCGAACGGGACCAGACCTGATGCATGATAAAATAAAGAAAATACATGCACGCTCGAGTAGCATTTGTAAACGCGTTCGAACGGTAAACAGAAGGTTCGCGTTCGTATAGCGTTCGAGAATGCATTCGAACGGGACAAGACCTGATGCATGATAAAACAAAGAAAATACATGCGCGTTTGAGTAGCGTTCGTAAATACGTTCGAACGGTAAACAGACCCTGATGCATGATAGATGACGCAACACATACACAGATAAGCAAATGCACAATATAGGACCCCGTGTGCCCGATTGAACTCATTCACATTCAATCGGGTGTACCTCATCCGGTGGGGCAAAACATCATGGTAAAGGTAGCCTTTAGGTATTTTCCCTCCAATAAAGGACCTTTAATCCACCCTAGTTAGCCCACGCGCACTAGAATGTAATGCGTGCGTAAATAAAGCAATGATATGCAAAGGGTAAATGCCATAATAAAAGGCGCGGCAAAACATCGTGGTAAAGGTAGCCTTCAGTCATTTCCCTCGAATAGAATACCTTTAATCCACCCTAGTTAGCCCATGCGCATTAAATTACAATGCATACAAATGAATGGGACAAGAATATGGAATTCCGTATATCCGATTAAACATATCTGACATTCAATCATACATACTTCGTCCGGCGCGGCAAAACATCGTGGCAAAGGTAGCCATTTATCTTTTCATCCCTCAAAATGGAGGACATTTAATCCACCCTAGCTAGCCAATGCGCATTACATCACAATGCATAAAAGATAATGACAATAATATAAGACCTTGTATGCTCGGTTGAGCATATCTCACATTCAACCAAATATACTTCGTCCGACGCGGCAAAGCATCGTGGCAAAGGTAGCCCTTTGGCTTTTCATCCCTCAAAACGGAGGACCTTTAATCCAACTTGATTTGCCCATGCGCGCTATATCATCAACATATAAACACACAACGTACGTAAAGTAAATGGCGAAATGATAAAATGCAAATAAAAAATGAACAAGATACAAGAAAAAGTGAAACATATGTCGTTTGCTCAAGTTGTACGTGGAGTTGTTTTCGAAGTACAGACAGCACTACCGTCCATTCGGATTCGGCTACAGAATTTATGTCTGGGTTTCCATTCTATATACCACAAGAGACGACACATTTTCCAATCCATTCAAAGGCCACAACATGCATCCACAAACGACTTTCATGCGAAGAAATAAATAAAAGAATTAAAAGATGAATGAAAGTAAATAGGAAAAGTTCCCTCAGGTCTAACCTTTTAAAATCGTCTCTCAGAAGTGTGTTACACGACCGTCGGAAGGATTGATGCTCCACAACTCCTTCGGTTCACTGGTCCACTACTTCCTTTCGCTGTTTCGCTGCTTGGGGCTGCTGTTTTTACTCCATTTTGTTGTTGTTTCATGTGGTTATTAAAGGGTTTAAAGTGTAGTTTTTGTTCACTGTTTTAGGTAATATAGGCCACTGTTTGGGATAGTTTTTGGTGATGTAGGGGCTGTCTAGAGTTGTGTTTCGGTGGTTGTTTATGCGGTAATGAATGGGGTTTGGTGGATGAGTATTTCGACAATGCAGAGAGAGGAGAATGAGAATTGTTTGTTTGTTGCTTCTTGTCTTAGGCGTGAATGCTAGGAGACTTTTGGGTGCTAATGCTTTGTAGAATTTTCTATGATTTGTATATATGTGCTAGGGTGGGAAATGTTGGATTTGTGTTTCCTTTATAAAAAAAGGCTAGGGTAGACTGTAGGACACAGAAATCGGCGACTCTGTTCTAGGTTCACGGCCCGGTCAGGAGTACGGAGTAGCCTACGGGGGAACTAAATCAGAGAAATAACATGGAGTCGCCACCCGGTGTGAACCGGGAAAATGATTTAAGGCCGCACTCACCCCTCGTAAGGGAAGACCTCAAACCGTTGGGTTCGGAATGGTCCCTTATTTATGCCACTTGTAATGATATGATTTGTGCAATAATCTAACCAAGCCTAAGCAACATATATTTCCAAGGATAATCTATTCCTAAGTTCGCATGTATAAAATAAATCTTCATAACGGCAAACATACGGTATCACATAATAATCTCATGAACATGTTGAATCCTCAAACACGAAAAATAAATAACAACCTAAACATAAACGTAAATTGAACGCCTATTGCGAAAGAAGATAACCAAATCATGCATAGAGGAATAACGTACTAATGGCTAAATCATGCTTAAGAAACAAGTAACATACTAACGACCTAATAATGCTTGAACACAATCTCACGGACACATAAAATAGATAAATGCGGGAATACAAATAGATGACAACAGTAAAAGTGTCAATGACGGAATGATATAATTAATTACATAATGCAAAAGAAATCACCCAAGAATCAATCATGCATGAAATGAAAAGGAATCAATTCAGTGTATGTGCATTCGTGTATCATTCGAACGGAAAACAGAAGGTTCGCGTTCTTATAGTGTTCGAGAACGCGTTCGAACGGGACCAGACCTAATGCATGATAAAACAAAGAAAATACATGCGCGTTCGAGTAGCGTTTGTAAAAGCGTTCGAACGGTAAACAGAAGGTTCGCGTTCATATAGCGTTCGAGAACACGTTCGAACGGGACAAGACCTGATGCATGATAAAACAAAGAAAACTGTTGATGGTGTTTTTCGGGCACTATGTTATTTAAACAACACGACAGGGGTAAAAGGGGTAACTCCATTGATCGAGACCGTTAAAGCCGACCGGACAACTTAACGGTAAGAGGCCGAGCACTTTATACTAAATGACCGAGCACTTGAGATCGGATGACCGAGCATTATCAGATCGACAGCAGCATTCTCAGTTCAAATGGCTATCATGACCGACCTCATGAAGACCGAGCACATGACGAGGCGTGCTCAGGAAGATAAAGCATCCTATTCTTGCGGAAAAAGGATAAGTTGTCCTACTTTAATGGGGTAAAGTAATAACTTAATATCCTAATAGGATAAAGGAAGTAAATATAGTTTTGATTTGGAATCCTATGGGAAAAGGAGACCATCTCCAATTGGGAATTCTTGTACAAATAGGAATCTGGTTTCTTCACCATTATAAATAGGAGGGTAGAGTGAGTGTAGAAGGAGAAGATGAAGGCATGATCTGAAAATCATCACAAGAGTGAGGGATTAGAATCATAAAGCTCTGACTTGTAAAACACAAGACGCAGAGCTGAGAAGCGTGTTTGAGTAATAAAAGTATCATCCAGTTCTCGTCCGTGGACGTAGGTCGGATCCAAAATCCACCGAACCACGTTAAATCTCATTGTTGATTGGTGTGTTTATCTGTCTTTTGCTAAGTTGCTTTTGGTCCCCCATAACCAAACAAATTCACTATTGAGGGAAGATTGTCTCGGGAGTAATATTCATGTATTGCCCTGAGACCAAAATCAGCCGTCAACAGTTGGCGCCGTCTGTGGGTAGAGTGAGTGTAGAAGGAGAAGATGAAGGCATGATCTGAAAATCATCACAAGAGTGAGGGATTAGAATCATAAAGCTCTGACTTGTAAAACACAAGACGCAGAGCTGAGAAGCGTGTTTGAGTAATAAAAGTATCATCCAGTTCTCGTCCGTGGACGTAGGTCGGATCCAAAATCCACCGAACCACGTTAAATCTCATTGTTGATTGGTGTGTTTATCTGTCTTTTGCTAAGTTTGCTTTTGGTCCCCCATAACCAAACAAATTCACTATTGAGGGAAGATTGTCTCGGGAGTAATATTCATGTATTGCCCTGAGACCAAAATCAGCCGTCAACAGTTGGCGCCGTCTGTGGGGAACTCTACGAAAAGCAACTCGCGTAATAAGACAAATGGCGGAAGGCGGAAACCAACAATCATCAGGGAGCTCGACTGCAGACTGGATGGAAAAGATCGAGGAAAACCTTAGGAAGGAAAGGGAGGAAAACCAAACTCTACTAAAAACCATAGTAGACCGGTTGGAAAGGATGGAAGGAGCACGCGACGGAAAATTCGAGGCCGGGACTAGCCGGCGAAGGAGTGAGATAGCGGAAGGAAAGAGAATTGTTGATACAAGCGAAGACGACAGACCTCAAAGGAGGGAACCCTACAGGGTGAGATCCGCGGTAGTACAAAGGGATTCCCAAACCGAGGACACATGGGAAAGGAAGATGACAAATCATCACCAGATCCCTCCTACGATAACCCTCACAGTACCCGGAGGAGAGGAAAAGAACATACCAAAGAAGTGCGGGACGACACCGACCCTGAGAAGCGCCACTCCCGAGGTAGCAGAAAGAAAAGAAACCACAAGGGGCGACATGGAATCAAAGACAGCAGCATGAAATCTTGGTTACGGGAGGAGCTGGTCAAATGGGGAGTATACCCCAATACAAACAGTGGAGATGTCCAGGACATCAAAGATGAGTCCCCCCTCACGGAGGAAATAAAATCGGAGAAATTCCCAAAAAGATTCAGCATGCCGACCATGACACCATACAAGGGCCGTACCGATCCCAAAACCCACATCGAAGACTTCGTCCTACTAATGGAGGTACAAGGGGTAACAGGGGACGCCATTTGCAAAGTGTTCCCCTTTAACTCTAGCCGGACCGGCCATCCTATGGTATAGAAGCCTAGCCCCAAGAAGCATCAGCAGCTTCGCACAACTGAGAAAGTCATTCATACGACACTTCAAGGGGGCTTGTGTCCCCAGAAAGACAATTGGAGAACTAAGACTTATGAAGTAAGGAGACGATGAGCCTCTGAAGATATTTATTGAAAGGTACCATAATATGGTACTCGAAGTCGGAGGGTATGAATCCCCCGAGGCCCTGGAAAGCTTGAAAGGAGCCTTGAGGGTCGGAAGACTATGGACCCATCTAAGGATCCAAGACACCCCGGACTACGCCACTGCCCTGGAGGTGGCCCGAAAATTCGTTTTATTGGAGAACGAGGAGAAAATATCCCGATAAGGGAACACCATCAGAGAAAGAACCACAAGGGAGGGCGCCCCCCGCCGTATAGAAAGAGAACCCAGAAAACCACCCCCGAAGCACAAGGAGTTCAAACCACTGCACCGTGACAACCAATAGAGAAGGGCGCCGACCCAAGTAAACCATGTGGTCGGGGAAAATGCATACATTCCTCTAATAAACCACTGGGATAAATTGTCGTGGAGATCCAAGGGAAAGGCCTCTTAGTAGAACCCGACCAAAGAAGATTTTCCCCGGACAAGAGGAACCAAAAGGCTTATTGCATACACCACAACTCCAGAGGACATGCAACGGACGGGCGCAGAGACCTGCAGGAGCAGGTGGAAGACTTGGTAAAATAAGGCTATCTCGGTGTGTACATAGACCATTCGGTTTTTTAGGTCGACCAAGTTGATAGCGGAAGTCATCCGATCGGATGCGTGGAATGCTGAGATGCAGAGATGATATATTAAGAAGAGTCTTGCTTGTAGTGACCAGTGTAGAGTTGCAAGAAAGGCAACAGATCCCAAAAAGGTGAGTAAACCTCTTCTGACTTAGGTTGACATTTGATTATGCTTGTTTGTTATGGCTCACACAATGATTTTGATATTTTTTTTCCGGCTCGGGTCTGCTCTTGTACCGCCGAGACCGATGCCTCTTTCCGGCTCGGGTCTGCTCTTGTACCGCCGAGACCGATGTCTCTTTTACGGCTCGGGTCTGCTCTTGTACCGCCGAGACCGATGTCTCTTTCCGGCTCGGGTCTGCTCTTGTACCGCCGAGACCGATGTCTCTTTCCGGCTCGGGTCTGCTATTGTACCTCCGAGACCGATGTCTCTTTCTGGCTCGGGTCTGCTCTTGTACCGCCGAAATCGATGTTTGTTACAGCTCGGGGTCGGGTTACGTCCCACTGAGTCATGCTCATTGGTCTGGGGACGGGACATTCCCCCAGAGCCAAGTACCTCTTTCAGCTCGGGGTCGGGGTACGTCCCACCGAGTCAGCCCTTCGGACTGGGGACGTAACATTCCCTCAGGTCCAAGTGTCGTTCTCAGCTCGGGGTCGGGTTGCGTCCCACCGAGTCAGTCTTTCGGACTGGGGACGTAACATTCCCCCAGGTCTAAGTGCCTTTCTCAGCTCGGGGTCGGGGTACGTCCCACCGAGTCAGCCCTTCGGACTGGGGACGTAACATTCCCTCAGGTCCAAGTGCCTTTCTCAGCTCGGGGTCGGGGTACGTCCCACCGAGTCAGCCCTTCGGACTGGGGACGTAACATTCCCTCAGGTCCAAGTGCCTTTCACAGCTCAGGGTCGGGGTACGTCCCACCGAGTCAGCCCTTCGGACTGGGGACGTAACATTCCCTCAGGTCCAAGTGTCGTTCTCAGCTCGGGGTCGGGTTGCGTCCCACCGAGTCAGTCCTTCGGACTGGGGACGTAACGTTCCCCCAGGCCCGAGCATCTCTCACAGCTCGAGACAGGATCACATGCCACCGAGCACATCATTGTTAGCTCAGAGGCAAAATTTTCTCCTCACAATCGAGATTAGATCAGTCAGGGGTCAGGACCCCCAAATCTCTGGTACAGATATTACAGAGGAGGAGTCATTTTTAGTTTGGACAACAGAGGAACTTCATCTCCTGATGGAACGACCCAAGTAAGCAATTTTCTTTGAGGTGGAGAATCATTCTGAATAGAGTCAGCATCTCCAATAAACCGAGGATATGAAGATAGAAACAGAAGACTTAGTTGATGGCAAAGACAATTTCTCGGTGATTTCTGGAGCGACCACCAGCAAGGCAATCATCACACCATCTTTTTTTATAGTTCCCGGCATCAACTCACAAACTCGTTGTTACCGAGAACTAGGGGACAGATGTTGATGGTGTTTTTCGGGCACTATGTTATTTAAACAACACGACAGGGGTAAAAGGGGTAACTCCATTGATCGAGACCGTTAAAGCCGACCGGACAACTTAACGGTAAGAGGCCGAGCACTTTATACTAATGACCGAGCACTTGAGATCGGATGACCGAGCATTATCAGATCGACAGCAGCATTCTCAGTTCAAATGGCTATCATGCCGACCTCATGAAGACCGAGCACATGACGAGGCGTGCTCAGGAAGATAAAGCATCCTATTCTTGCGGAAAAAGGATAATTGTCCTACTTTAATGGGGTAAAGTAATAACTTAATATCCTAATAGGATAAAGGAAGTAAATATAGTTTTGATTAGGAATCCTTATGGGAAAAGGAGACCATCTCCAATTGGGAATTCTTGTACAAATAGGAATCTGGTTTCTTCACCATTATAAATAGGAGGGTAGAGTGAGTGTAGAAGGAGAAGATGAAGGCATGATCTGAAAATCATCACAAGAGTGAGGGATTAGAATCATAAAGCTCTGACTTGTAAAACACAAGACGCAGAGCTGAGAAGCGTGTTTGAGTAATAAAAGTATCATCCAGTTCTCGTCCGTGGACGTAGGTCGGATCCAAAATCCACCGAACCACGTTAAATCTCATTGTTGATTGGTGTGTTTATCTGTCTTTTGCTAAGTTTGCTTTTGGTCCCCCATAACCAAACAAATTCACTATTGAGGGAAGATTGTCTCGGGAGTAATATTCATGTATTGCCCTGAGACCAAAATCAGCCGTCAACAAAAACTAATGCGTGTTCGAGAAGCGTTCGTAAACGTGTTCGAATGGTAAACAGAGCCTGATGCATGATAGACGACGCAACACATACATAGATAAGCAAATGCACAATGTAGGACCCCGTGTACCCGATTGAACTCATTCCCTTTCAATCGGGTGTACCTCGTCCGACGCGACAAAAGATCGTGGTAAAGGTAGCCTTTAGGCATTTTCCCTCGAATAAAGGACATTTAATCCACCCTAGTTAGCCCATGCATACTAGAATGTAATGCATGCCTAAATAAAGCAATGATATGCAAAGGGTAAATGACATAATAAAAGGCGCTGAAAAACATCGTGGTAAAGGTAGCATTCAGGCATTTCCCTCAAATAGAGAACCTTTAATCCACCCTAGTTAGCTCATGCGCATAATTTTACAATGCATACAAATGAATGAGACAATAATATGGAATTTCGTATATCCGATTAAACATATCTCACATTCAATCAAACATACTTCGTCCGGTGTGACAAAGCATCGTGGCAAAGGTAGCCCTTTGGCTTTTCATCCCTCAAAATGGAAGACCTTTAATCCACCCTAGCTAGCCCATTCTCATTATATCACAATGCATAAAAGATAAAGACAACAATATAGGACCTTGTATGCTCGGTTGAGCATATCTCATATTCAACCAAACATACTTCGTCCGGCACGGCAAAGCATCGTGGCAAAGGTTGCCCTTTGGCTTTTCATCCCTCAAAATGAAGGACCTTTAATCCAACTTGATTTTCCCATGCGCGCTATATCATCAACACATAAACACACAACGTACGTAAAGTAAATGGCGAAATGATTAAATGCAAATAATAAACGAACAAGATACAAAAGCAAAGTGAAACATGTGTCGTTTACTCTGTTTTACTGTTGTTTCGTGCGGTTAGTTAAGGGCTTAAAGTGCAGTTTTTATTCACTATTTTAGGTAATATATGCCACTGTTTGGGATGATTTTTTGGTGATGTAGGGGCTGTCTAGAGTTGTGTTTCTGTGGTTGTTTATGTGGCAATGGAGGGGGTTTGATGGATGAGTATTCGGCAATACAGAGAGAGGAGAATGAGAATTGTTTGTTTGTTGCTTCTTGTTTTAGGCGTGAATGCTAGGAGAGTTTTGGGTGCTAATGCTTTGCAGAATTTTCTGTGATTTGTATGTATGTGCTAGGGTGGGAAAGGTTGTATTTGTGTTTCTTTTATAGGAAAAGGCTAGGGATTTATTTGTTTGAATATGAAAATCATCAATGTAATCATGAGTGGCATCTCATAATTAGTGTCTCACAAGGAAAATATCTAGTTAATTGGGGACATGATTTGGCTTAATTAGGAAGATCATATATTTGATTTGTTTCATTTAGGTATGCGAATTATTTAATTTAGGGAGGATATTATTTTAATTTGTGACATGTGTTTTAAGTATTTTAATTATTTTGGGTGGGTTTTGGTTGGCTAATTAGGCTTGGGTCGTGAGGCTAGCAACAAAACCAGATGCACCGACACCGTTCGAACGCCGATTCGAACGCTACACGAACGCTCGCAATCTGCTTGACGTTCGAACGTGTTCACGAACGCAGCACGAACGAATGTAGTGAACATGTGAATCGAATCTGATGACATACTTATTCTGAATTTCCCCTTCCGATATTCATTTCCCGCGACTTCCGTGACTTAAATGTAGTGTCTCCAAATGAGACTCATCATAGGGACTTACATGCAAAATGCAGTGCCTACAGTCACCCCCACTTTGATGGGACTTGTGCAGTGTGTGACAATGACAATCCTATCAAAGTTGTGTAATGCATTTTTACTTACCTGGATCGCTGGCTACTACCTGACTTGTATGCTACTTTGAGCTGAGTTGATGACGTAGTGGACCTCGATCCTGGGACGCATCCTAATAACTGCAACCGACAACGTGGTCCTCGACCCTGGGACGCATCCCAATACCGCTGACAATGTGGGTCACGACCCTGAGACGTATCCCCAAAACTAATGATGCAGGGCGCCAACGACCCTGGGACGCATCCCGATAACTGCAACTGATAACGGGGGCCTCGACCCTGGGACGGATCCCAATAACATTGACAATGTGGGTCTCAACCCTGGGACACATCCGCAAAACTGCTGATGATGTGGGTCACGACCCTGGGACGCATCCCCAAAATTTCTAATGATATGGGTCACAACCCTGGGACGCTGTAGACAATAGAAACTGGACGACGCTGTGCCGGGCTCGCGGCCCGGTTGGGAGTACGGAGTAGCCCAAGGGGAACTAAACTGGAGAATAATGGAGTCGCCACCCGATGTGAACCGGGAAAATGATTTAAGGCCGCACTCACCCCTCGCAAGGGAAGACCTCAAACCGTTGGGTTCGGAATGGTCCCTTACTTATGTCGTTTGTAATGAATGGATTTGTGCAATATTAACCAAGTCTACTCAACATACATGTTGGTCGAAGTAGTCTAAATTCTAGGTTTGCATGCTTCAACAATAAACTTTTCATTACGACAAACATTCGACATCACACATCAAACATGCTACAAGAATGGTAATCTAAACATACCACAACTTAAATTCCTAATACAAAAGGTAAATAACTAAGTCATGCTTAAAGTAAAATAACATTCTAATGGTCTAATCATGCTCAAATGCAAGTTTGAGTGGAATAAAACATATGAATCTTTCAAGTGGCTCGGGGCATTGTATCCCGAGTGCAAACCATATTGCCGTCCATTCGGATTCGGCTATGGAATTTATGTCCGGGTTTCCATCCAATATACCACCAAAGAACACATATTCCATTCACCCGAAATCACATCATACACTAATTAATGATATTCATAGGATGGAAAAGTAAGTTACATGCTTTTCTACGTTACTAATTTACATAACCTAAAATAAATGACATGTTAAATTAATTATTCATGCTAATCATCACAAAACACATTTTTCTAAGTCTTATTTCATGTGAAGAAATCTAAACAACATGCTAAACTAATTATACATGCTAATCATCACAAAACACATTTTTCTAAGTCATTATTTCATGTGAAGAAATCTAAACAACATGCTAAACTAATTATTCATGCAAAAATACCATAAAATAAACTTCCTAAGTCATTATTTCATGTAAATAAATTTAGTAATAGGTGCCCTCAGGTATAACCTTTTGTGTCGTTCTTCGGAAGTGCGTTATACAGCCGTCGGAAGGGCTAAGTCACCACGATTTCACCGGTTCACTGGTTCAACGTTTTGCTCACTGTTTCGCTGTTTCGTCCGCTGTTTCCACTTCGTTTCGCTGCGATTCAAGTCTCCACACTTGGATGACTGATTGACAGTGGATTAAGGTCGATTTTGGTGATTTTTGAGAGGCGTTGGACTGCCGTTTGCTCGGTTTACTCAAGGGTTTGCAAGTGCAGTTTTTGCTCACTGTTTTGGTGACTTTAGGGACTGTTTTGAGCTGCTGTTTTCGGGCGAATTTTGGAGATTGTTTAGGGCAGTTTGTGCACTGGTTTGGGGGCTAAAATTAGGGTGATTTGGGTGCAATTTCCAGGGGCTAAATGGGGGCTAACCTGGATGTGTTTTCTGGTATGTTTTTCGCGTGATGATGGGCTGAAATGGGGACTGTTTTGTGTGTGGATGCAAGGGCAGTGAGGGGAAGCCGAATGGATGCTTTGTGCGTGAAGATGTAAGGGTTAGGGGGCTGGATGGATGCTTGAAATGATCAGAGGCAGTGAATGGAAGGGCTTAGGCGTGACTTCAGGTCCTAAAGGAGGCAGTGAATGGCTTGGAAATAGGCAGCAGTGGCGTCACTTCTAAGGGAGATGAGGGGGCTGTTTTGTTCTCCTAAAATGCTTGGTGAATGCTTGATTTTTTTTGCTTGATGTCTCTTGATATGTGCTAGGGGTTCCAAGGTGGAAAATGATGGTTTATATAGGCAAATGGGATAGTGGAGGTGTGTGTGTGAATGAGTGAGGTATTGGTTTAAATGAGTGAGGTGTGGGTTTGAATGAGTGAGGTATGGGTGAGAATGAGTGAGGTGTGGGTTTGAATGAGTGAGGTATGGGTGTGAATGAGTGAAGTGTGGGTTTGAATGAGTGAGGTATGGGTGTGAATGAGTGAGGTATGGGTTGAATGAGTGAGGTGTGGGTTTGAATTATGTGTTTGTTATTTGTTTATTATTTTGTCAAAGTGGGGTGGAATGGTTAAAGTAAGTTTGGTAGATGGGTAAATCATGTTTGAATAGTGTGAGGAGGGGTAATTTTAGTGTCATGGGCGTGGGCCTAATGGATGGTGGGCTTGGTGTTTGATTTATTTTGGTTTCATGGGCTTTGGATGTGATTTTAGGTGTTTAGGTGGGCTTAGAGTGGTTTGCGGTGATTTCGGGCCAAAGATATACATCGAAACGAAGATTCAACAAGCGAACTCCCAGTGAACTTAGCGAATCAAAACCAAAATGTGTCAACTCATGACTTTCCCTTTTCGACGACCGTTTTCCGCGACTTCCATGACTTAAAAGGTAGTGCCTCCATTCGAGGCTCATCATCGGGCCGGTATGAAAAATACAATGCCTACAGACGCATCCCCAAAACTGATACTGATAATGTGGGTCACGACCCTCGGGACTCATCCCCAAATCTGATATTGATGCTGATGTGGGTCTCGACCCTGGGACTCATCCCCAAAACTGATGCTGATACTGATGTGGGCCTCAACCCTAAACTGATACTGATGTGGGCCTCGCCCTCGCTCCATCCTCAAACTGATGACACTGTACTGGTGTTGCTTCTGGTTGGCTTGCTTTTGTTGCTTTCTCTTTTTCTTCTTTGAAACATGTTATTACAAAACAGAACAAACACAAAAGAATGTAAATATGTTACGTGTATGCATGCATGCATGAATGAATTTCCTATTCTGTTGGGTTAGGTCCTATGCCGGGTCTTCTCTTCCTCAGGAAAAGTATTGCTTCAATCTATCCACGTTGATCGGCTCGGTGAACTCGTTCCCTTCCAAATCTGACAGTCTCACTGCCCTATTTCCCATTACATTCTACACTATGTAAGGTCCTTCCCAGTTAGGTCTGAACTTTCCTCTTGGGTCTGTCGTCGACGGCCTCGACTGCTTAAGTACCAAATCACCCTTTCCGGTCTTAGTAGGACACATCTTCTTGTTGAATGCTCGGGCTAGTCTCTTCTGATATATCTGCATGTGATGAAAGGACTTCATCATCTTCTCATCCAGTAGTGCCAACTGTTCAAATCTCTGCGAGACCTATTCTTGTTCAAATAACTCTGCTTCTGCTAATACCCGCATGGACTGTATCTCAACTTCCACTGGCAGTGCTGCTTCCATTTCGTAGACTAAAGAGTAAGGCGTGGCTCCTGTTGCTGTTCTCACAGATGTTCTGTACCCCCACAGGGCGTACGGTAGCTTATCAGCCCAACCTCTATAGTTTTCTGTCATCTTGGCTATTATCTTCTTTACTGTCTTTTTGGCTGCCTCAACTGCCCCATTTGCCTACGGTCTATAAGGTGATGACTTGTGATGTCCAATCTCATATTTCTGTAGAATTACCTTCATTTCCCCTTTAAACTGAACTCTGTTCTCTGTCACTACATGATGCGGCATCCCATATCGACATATGATGTTCCGAGCTATGAATTTTGCCATCTGATTTACTGTGACATTACGAAATGACTCGGCTTCCACCTATTTTGAGAAGTAGTCTACTGCCACTACTATGAAATGATGTCCATTCAATGCATTCGGTCAAATTTTTCCGATCATATAATTCCCCAAGCTGAGAAAGGCCACGACTCTGATAGCCCATGTAACTCTATGTGTGGCAGATGATTCAAATTACCATGTGCTTGACAATCATGATAATGTTTTACCAGCTTTGCACAGTTTGTCTCCATGGTCAACCAGTAGAAACCATGTCTTACAATCTTGCAAGACAAATTCAACCCATTCATATGCGGTCCACATACCCCGGCATGTATTTCTTCCATTGCCTTCTGAGCTTCTTCTTTTCTCAAACACTTCAGCTGAACGTCATTTACCTGTCTCTTGTATAATTCTCCTTTCAAAATCACATACTGAGAAGCCAACTTCTGAATGGCTATTCTGTCTTTTCTGCTTGCTCCTTATGGGAATTCTCTGTGTTCCAAGTATCGCTGAATATCATGGTACCAAGGTTTTCCGTCGTTGATCTCTACTTCCAAAACTCTTCCTATCTCATAAACAAGTCTGCTTGCTGTTGACAGTACTAATGGTCTCATCACTAACTTCTCTGGATTTTCCCAAGTCGTTGCAAGTGTAGCTAGTGCGTCTGCCATCTGATTCTCTTCTCGAGGCAATTGCTGAAACTTACAATCAGGGATAGTCTGTGCCAACTTTCTGAGGTGAAAAAGGTACGGTTTCAACTGTTCTTCCTTCAATTCCCATTCTCCTTGTATTTGTCGGACTACCAACATCGAATCTACGTGGACCTCCATGCCCTCAGCCTTCAAAGTTATCAATGCAGTCAATCCAAAAGCACAAGCTTCATACTCGGCCATGTTGTTAGTTACTCTGAACGTCAACCTCTTGGCCATAGGCAAAGTCTCTCCTTCAGGAGTCACTATCACGATCCCAATTGTGGCTCCTTTGCAATTCACTGCTCCGTCGAAATACATCTTCCATCTTTGAACTGTTATTGCTTGGATCTCTTCATCTGGGAATTCAAACTTGTACTGATCCCCTTCAATAGGTTGTAAAGTCAGGAACTCTGCTACGGCTCGCCCTTAGATTACTTTGGAGGTGAGATACTCAATGTCAAACTCTGTCAGCAACACTAACCATCTGCCCAACTTCCCCACTAGCGAAGGCACTGAATGTAGATACTTCAAAGGATTTTCTTTGGCTACCACCTGGATCTTGTAAGACTAGAAGTAATTCCACAGTTTTATGGACGCCCATACCACTGCCAAACAGATATTCTCTATCTCTTGATAACGGGCTTCGTACAGAAGTATCTTCTTACTGAGATAGTAGACTGCATGCTCTACCCTTGTCTCATCTGCCTGTACCATCATTGCCCCCAGTGCTTCTGATTCTATGGCCAAATACAATATCAAGGGTCTTCCCGGTCTCGAAGGTTTCAATACAGGAGGCTTTACCAAGTATTCTCTGATCTTATCGAAGGCTGCTTGACATTGTTCATTCTATTTCACTGGCTAGTCCTTTCTCAGCAGTTTGAAGATAGGCTCACACATTGATGTCAACTTGGCGATGAACCGACTGATGTACTAAATTTTCCCAAGGAATACTCTGACTTCTTTCTCTGTCTTCGGTGTTGGCATCTCTGTGATTGCTTTGATCTTCTCAGAGTCTACCTCTATTCCTCCCATTCGCACAGGATGCCACAGCAACTTTCCCGTTGTTACCCTAAACACACATTTCTCGGGATTCAGCTGCAAGTTGTATTTGTCAACTCTCTGAATTTCTCCAGCGCTTCTATATGCCCGATTCTTATCTCTGATTTCACCATCATATCATCCACATATACTTCAATCTCTTTGTGCATCAAGTCATGGAATATTATAGTGGCCATCCACTGATAAGTAGCTCCTGCATTCTAGAGCCCAAACGACATTACCTTGTAACAATATGTGCCCCACTCGGTGCCAAAGGCAGTCTTATGCTAGTCTTCTTCAGCCATTAGAATCTGATTGTATCCTGAAAACCCATCCGCAAATGAATACATGGCAGATAAAGTCACACTGTCAACTTGCACATCTATATGAGGTAGAGGGAAATCATCTTTCGGGCAAGCCTTGTTAAAATCTCTGTAATCCACACACATTCTGAACTTCCCGTGTTTCTTTGGCACTGGCACAATATTTCCCAACCACTCAGGATACTTCACTACTTCTAGGAATCCCACACCTATCTATTTCTTGACTTCTTCTCTGACTTTCTCGGCCCACTCAGGTCTCATCTGCTGAAGTTTCTGTTTCACTGGCTTCATATTTGGATAAGTTGGTATGGCATACTGGGCGATGCTTCTGTCTACTCCAGGCATGTCCTCATAGGACCAAGCAAATACTTTGGCATATTTGGCTCATACTTCTTCTAATTTCTCCGGCTCCTCAGAGGTAACCTCACTTGCAATTAGAATTTCCTTGGGGATCTCTGGCGTTCCAAGGTTAAAAGCATTCGTTTTTGTGGAGCTGATATCAAATATACTCAAGTCGTGCAAATTGAAAGGGAGAGACTCAGACGAGTAAGAAAAATGATTGTCTTTATTGCTAGCAGATGCAGAAATACATTCAAATAAATCAGAGAGATAAACATCTTCATCCTCCACATATGCTTCATCTCCCACAGCTGGGTCTTCCGCCTCTTCCTCGAAGGTCAGGTTCTCCAACTTCATTAGCTCTTCTTCCCATTTCTCTTCTTCATTCTTCACAATTTATGATGCCAGTGACTTCTCACTTATCACCTCCTGAAAGATCTCAAACCCGGGCACCATAATCCCATTGAATTCTACCAGTTCAGGTTCTCCATGATATCATGTTGCCTTCACAAAGCATTCCATCAGCTTCAACCCTTTCTTCTTGGCTTTCGGCTTATCCTCATCATACATGTATCCCAACCCTCTTTGGGTAGTCTGCCCCTTAAAGTTTGGCAATGTTGAACCTTGACTCGGCTCAAACTTCATCTTTTCCATGATCCTAGCCACCCTAGGATCCACCCACTCCTCAAACATTTCTGACACTTGGAACCTTGTGAAAGGTTGTATTTCCAAAGCAACCACAACATTATCTACCTCAGCTCGGATGGTGACAATCTCTCCCCCATACGGGAACTTAATAACCTGATGTAGAGTGGAGGGTATGCCCCCAAGCTTGTGAAACCAAGGCCTTCCTAGCAAAAAATCAAAAGTGGCTGGGATATCCAGCACTGTGAACTCAACTTCATCCTCAATCGGGCCAACCCTGACTACTACAGTAAATGTACCCTCAACTACCCACTTGCTATCATTATAATCTTTGATAGTCATACTGGAGGGGTCCAGATTCATTGGCTTCATACCCAACCATGCCAAAACCTTTAATGGGCACACATTGATGGATGAGCCATCATCCTCCATCACACAAAATGTCTTTTAGCCCCTTACTTCAGCTCTAATGAATAAAGGTCTATTATAGTTCCTTCCCTCAGCCGGGAGTTCCTCCTCAGAAAACGTTATTGCCTGCAAAGCTTCCTTTTGCATTGATCCAACAAACATCACGGGTTGGCATCCTCCGTCACCACTATCTTGCTCAAGGCCTCAACCATGGCTAGCCTGTGCTCCTGAGATGAACACAACAATTCCCAGATGCTTACCCATGCCTGTGTCTTCCTCAACTAACGTAGCACTACATCCCCCTCAGCATTCTCCACATTTTCTAACACTTCCCTCCCTTCTGTCAACACTTCTCGGCCCTTCTCAGTTGTGTCACTGTAGAAACGCCCGTTGCGTGTCATTCCTCTCACCTCCTCTTCATCACTACTGGAGAAGTCTTCCCATAAATTCTTCCCCTGCTCTGTTTCATCTTCGCTGTTGCTATCCCAAATTCCCAGGCAAAAGGCTTCGTAGTCAAAGGATTTGAGGACAAGGCTTTCGGGCAGGCCAGAGTTTATCATATAGGTTGGTGGTGGGACAGAGTGGTAATCGGCAGGGGATTTTTGTGTGTGTTAGGTTGTTCTGTTTCAGGGTCAGGTATCTTTTTGGAGTCTATAAGGTTCTGGATTTCATGGCGAAGGCGGCATAATTTTCAGTGTCATGGCCATTCTATTGATGGAAATGGCAATAGTGGTTCAGGTTGAGATGCGGTGGTGGAGAGTGTGGAATTGGTTTGGTTTCTAAGGGTTTCAGAAGTCCCTATCTCTTTAATTTCTCCAGTACCTTAGACAAAGGTCTACCCAGGTTGGAGAAACGCCGGTTTCGGATAGCAGCAATCTCAGCAGCAACAGGCTTGATACCTGATGGTCCCCTAATGGGCCTCTTATTCAGGCTATAGAACTTTATGTTCTCAACTTTTTCTTCTTCAATATCCAAGACAGTTTCCCTCAACTGTCGAAAATCAGTAATCATGGAGGTCATCCTCCTAAACTTGCCATAGATGGAGGGCTTAGTGCCCTTGATAATCATCTTGATATGGTCCTTCTCTGAGGGCTGAGTCTGCATCTTTAGAAGCTGGCTTCTCCAACGGTCTACATACTATTTGAAGCTTTCTTCCAGCTTCTGCTTGGTGTTTTCTAAGTCCCGGAGGGACAAATCGATCTCCAGATCTTTAACATACTGTTTCAAGAAGGCCTCATCCAATTCCCTCCAATCCTCCTTGATCTTCCTCTCCAGGCTATGATATCATACCACAGGTGCCCCCTCGAGTGACATCCCAAACATTTTCTGAACCTGATGTTTTGACAGGCCCACGGAACTCATAACAGAGACATACCGCCGGAGATGGACCCTTGGGTCCCCGTTCCCATTAAACTTGGCTATATTCGGCATTTTAAACTGAGCTGGAAATTGTTTCTCAAATGCCATTGCCTCATAGTCCAACAAGTCCTCATGCTTGCCCTTTAGCTTACGGGTAACCGACTCTACCTGATCTCAGAGTTTCTGTAGTTCAGTTTCAGACCCTGCCATTTTCCCCGCAGCATATTCGGCCATATCATCATCAAAACCCAGGATATCATCATTCAATCTAGTCAGAGGGTCTTCACACCTCTCATTCTCAAAGTTTCCCCCAGCACGGGGCACATCCATATTAGCCATAGCAGCAGTCAAGGCTTGTAACTGTTCAGTAACCTTGGTGAGATTGGTCTCCAACTGATCCATTCAGGATACCTCATTCTCTGATTCGTTCAAATTTTCTATTGGCCTTTTAACAAGTCTTCCCTTTTCCCTAACCCAACGGATATCTATAATGGCTCTTTTGACACAAGAGAGTTAACATGATGGGTGTATGCATTAGATGCATGAGATGCGTGCGATGTATATAAGTTGGCCTTTTTTAATTTTAAAGCATTCAATCACATTATCGCGAGGTGCAAACTTGTCCTAGTTGAAAGGCCCAACAGGTTTACACCTTTGCGATAACATGGTTAAACAACTTCAAATGATAAGGGGCCCAAACACAGGATGGCCCATCGGCATTTTAGAAACTTTTGGCCCAATTGTCATAGGATACGAAATCTTCCCAGTTTAAATGGCCCAACAAGTTCGTATTTCTGATAAGAGGTCCAACTGCATCCAAATGATGATGGTCCCAAGCATAAAGAGATAATCCAAACATAAAGTAATAATTTCTACAGAGCGGCCTATCGACATTTCAGAAGCTTTTGGCCCAATCATCATAGGATACGAACTCGTTCCAGTTTAAATGGCCCAACAAGTTCGCATTTCTGACAAGAAGTCCAACTGCATCCAAATGAGGATGGTCCCAAGCATTCAAGCATAAAGTAATAATTTCTACAAAGCGACCCATCGACATTTCAGAAGCTTTTGGCCCAATTGTCATAGGATATGAACTCGTCCCAGTTTAAATGGCCCAACAAGTTCTCATCTCTGGCAAGACGTCCAACTGCATCCAAATGAGGATGGTCCCAAGCATTCAAGCATAAAGCAATAATTTCTACAGAGCGGCCCATCGACATTTCAGAAGCTTTTGGCCCAATTGTCATAGGATACGAACTCGTCCCAGTTTAAATGGCCCAACAAGTTCACATTTCTGACAAGAGGTCCAACTGCATCCAAATGAGGATGGTCCACAAGCACAAGGAAATATTTGCTATAGGCCTTACGACTCTGGTCTATGTGTGGGTTTGTGGGAGTGTGGACAAAGACTCTCGCTGGCGAAAGATTGCCCACAACTAGGTCTCCTCACTCAAGGGTTCGAGCGACTAAGTGAGCGTACCTTTTTTATACCTTACGGTACGTGCCAACGAGTTATGGTGTGTGAATGACTGTCAAATGGATTTCCCGTTCTAGATTCCCCAAAGGGAGGGCGGAGCGAACTCTCTTAAAAACCCAAGCCTCTTAGGCTCTTATCGCTTGGTGACAGGAATGAACAACGAGTCCTCCAAATTAGTCCATCACAGCAAGCTACGAGTAGATGATTATCTAGGTGCCTTCGCAACTTTTCCATATAGAAATGTAGTGAATGAGAGAAGACACCAAATCATCACCTAGCCTTAACAATGCCTTTAATTAAACCCCTTTCAACCCACGGTAAATACGGTTAATTAAAGCACAAATCACAAACATTACAAGACATTATTTCGGGGCCAATTCTCTATCCCCAGTGGAGTCGCCAAACTGTAGGACACAGAAATCGGTGATGCTTTTCCAGGCTCGCGGCCCGGTCGAGAGTACGGAGTAGCCCACGAGGGAACTAAACCAGAGAAATAACATGGAGTCGCCACCCGGTGTTAACCGAGAAAATGATTTAAGGCCGCACTCACCCCTCGCAAGGGAAGACCTCAAACCGTTGGGTTCGGAATGGACCCTTACTTATGCCACTTGTAATGATATGATTTGTGCAATAATCTAACCAAGCCTAAGCAACATATATTTCCTAGGATAATCTATTCCTAAGTTCGCATGTATAAAATAAATCATCATAACGGCAAACATACGATATCACACAATAATCTCATGAACATGTTGAATCATCAAACACGAAAAATAAATAACAACTTAAACATAAACGTAAATTGAACGCCTATTGCGAAAGAAGATAACCAAATCATGCATAAAGGAATAACGTACTAATGGCTAAATCATTCTTAAGAAACAAGTGATATACCAACGACCTAATCATTCTTGAACACAATCTCACGAACACATCAAATAGATAAATACGGGAATACAAATAGATGACAACAGTAAAAGTGTCAATGACGGAATGATATAATTAATTACATAATGCAAGAGAAATCACCCAAGAAGAAATCATGCATGAAATAAAAAGGAATCAGTTCAGTGTATGTGCATTCATGTAGCATTCCAAAATGCGTTCGAATTGTAAACAGAAGGTTCGCGTTCGTATAGCGTTCGAGAACGCGTTCGAACGGGATCAGACCTGATGCATGATAAAACAAAGAAAATACATGCGCGCTCGAGTAGCGTTTGTAAACGCGTTCCAATGGTAAACAGAAGGTTCACGTTCCTATAGCGTTCGAGAACACGTTCGAACAGGACAAGACCTGATGCATGATAAAACAAAGAAAACACATGCGCGTTCGAGTAGCATTCGTAAACGCGTTCGAACGGTAAACAGAACCTGATGCATGATAGACGAAGCAACACATACATAGATAAGCAAATGCACAATGTAGGACCCCGTGTGCCGGATTGAACTCATTCCCATTCAATCGGGTGTACCTCGTCCTGCGTGGCAAAATATCGTGGTCAAGGTAGTCTTTAGGCATTTTTCCTCGAATAGAGGACCTTTAATCCACCCTAGTTAGCCCATGCGCACTAGAATGTAATGCATGTGTAAATAAAGCAATGATATGCAAAGGGTAAATGACATAATAAAAGGCGCGGCAAAACATCGTGGTAAAGGTAGCCTTCAGGCATTTCCCTCGAATAGAGGACCTTTAATCCACCATAGTTAGTCCATGCACATTATATTACAATGTATACAAATGAATGAGAAAATAATATGGAATTCGTATATCCGATTATATTTATCTCACATTCAATCGAACATACTTCGTCCGGCGCGGCAAATCATCGTGGCAAAGGTAGCCCTTTGGCTTTTCATCCCTCAAAACGGAGGACCTTTAATCCACCCTAGCTAGCCCATGCGCATTACATCACAATGCGTAAAAGATAAAGACAACAATATAGGACCTTGTATGCTCGGTTGAGCATATCTCACATTCAACCAAACATACTTCGTCCGGCGCGACAAAGCATCATGGCAAAGGTAGCCCTTTGGCTTTTTATCCCTCAAAACGGAGGACCTTTAATCCAACTTGATTTGCCCATGCGCGATATATCATCAACACAAAAACACACAACGTACGTAAATGGCTAAATGATAAAATGCGAATCATAAACGAACAAGATACAAAATCAAAGTGAAACATGTGTCGTTTGCTCAAGAGCTACGTGGAGTTGTTTCCCAAGTACAGACCGCACTACCGTCCATTCGGATTCGGCTACGGAATTTACGTCTGGGTTTCCATCCTATATACCACAAGATACGAAACAATTTCCCATCCATTCAAAGGCCACAACATGCATGCACAAACGACTCTCATGCGAAGAAATAAATAAAACAATTAAAAGATGAATGAAATTAAATACGAAAAGTGTGTTGGTTTCTATTAAGGTCCCAAGATCAATAATAAGCATGAAATATGTGTGAAAACAAATCAACGAAGTTGCGGAATACTTACATCGATCGGTTGAGCGACGCACGTGGCAACAAAATTTATTTTCTGCCTTCCTTCACTGCTCGGCAGTGAGCAGTTCACAGCCCACTGGTTTCGGCCATTTGAGCTCCTTCGTCGAGCTGCAAGCTTCGTCAAATGATTCCCGGCTAATGGGTGGACTTCCCTATCACCTTCGCATGTCTCGTAAGTGTGCTAGCACTTGTGATTTTGCCACAAAATCCCACTCTTGCTTCCCTTCTTGCTCGGCATTTCCCAGAAAACCAGTGAAGAATTTAGCCACCAAGGGCGTGAAAGAGAGGAGAGAAAGAGAGAAGAGAGAGTTATCTTTTTTGGTTAAAGAAAATTGTGTATCTAATACCAATTTTGAATTTCCAAAATTCAATTACTAATTTTCTCTTTCCAAAAGTCAAGCCATAAATGGCTCCAACCACCTCCATCAACTCACATCAATCCATCAATCATGAATAGTGACTTGCGTCAATCACTCAAAGTGAAAGACATCCATCACTTGATTGACGAATGATGTGACGCTAGATGCGACTAGGGATTTGACACTTGATTTAATTTACGTGCCGCATTCGAATCCGAAATGCGAATGCGCTCGCAAATAATCTCGGGCTCAGGTTCGCTAATTCCAATTTAACGAATTTTTCGTTGCGTCGTAATTAAATGATTATGCCTAGCGAAATCACTATTCACGTCGCTAATGAATTAATTCTAAATTAATTCGCTCGCCCGAATTAAAATCTAATTTTAATTCCGTGTCGAAATCCAATTTCGTTCAATATATCGAATATATTAATTTATTGATTAATTCCAAATTAACCGTTATCTCTTTTTTAATGATATTTTATCCCAGATAAAATATCTCCACAATTAATCCCAGATTAATTCTCTCTCTCTTCTAATTAATCCCAGATTAATTTAGAGTGCGAGTCATACGTCATCGGTGAATCTTTGGGAAGCGACCCATGAGATCCCCAGATATGTTGGCAGTAAATTCGTTCGTCGGACTATCCGAACACGTAAGTACCAAGTACTACGTTTATACCGATTTACAAGAAAAAGTGGCCTCTAGCAAAGCGCCATACCTACCCAATTCTCCGGAAATATCCTTACGGGAATAAAAGATCTATATCAGGCGTAGTATACGTAGTATTGCGTATTTATGTCCAGTATTGGATGATCACGTGCTAGGCATGGTGCTGGAATTGTGTCTACCCCGTACGAAGCACATGTCGGATGTCTGGTAACTAGTCTTTATAATCGGATAAACATGACCTTGTCATTTTATCTCGATGACTGTAGTACTTAAGAGTACTAGTACCGTATCTAATGTGACCATCATCTCCATATGACTGGAGTGACACTTCTGTCTTGACACCACACCAAACACACTACGATTCTCAATATACCCAGTATTGGCGTACACAGAACATGTTAAAGCCCTGGACGACCTCAACCAAAGTATATTGATTGTCGTAAGTATTAGCGGTGTAAGTCTCAGGTTAGAACCAAATACACCTACCCTGATTTCGAACTTCCATAGACATATAGTCATACTACCAATGGAATTTGAAGGGGTCTATCCAGAGCGAAGTTGTTTCCCGTACCATCGGTAAAACACAACCTCCTATTACACTTTCATGAGTATCCTATACCCAAATATATGAGAACTATACCGTTGTGCCCTCACAACGCGCACAAGTGCAATACTAGTCTTTTACGTATTTATCAAAGTCCAATCTCGATAATACTCTGACTAGGGATATTTAATGATTTATCCTACGTGGACTGATATTGTCTCATATCATTCTCCGTCCAATAACAAATCATAGGGACCTCTCATCATTTATACATCTAGGTGATCTAATCACAAATGATAAGAGTGCAATCTCATTTGTCACATAGTTAATTTGTACAACAACACAATAATTTCTACAAATAGTGACGATATGGGTCATAATTGTCCAACAAAGTGCCGTCAGGTCTAACCTTTTAAAATCGTCTCTCGGAAGTGTGTTACATGGCCGTCAGAAGGATTGATACTCCAAAACTCCTCCGATACACTGGTCCACTGCTTCCTTTCGCTGTTTCACTGCTTGGGGCTGCTATTTTTACTCCATTTTGCTGTTGTTTCGTACGGTTATTTAAGGGTCTAAAGTGTAGTTTTTGTTCACTGTTTTAGGTAATATAGGCCACTATTTGGGACGATTTTTTGGTGATGTAGGGGCTGTCTAGAGTTTTTTCGGTGGTTGTTTATGCGGCAATGGAAAAGGGTTTGATGGATGAGTATTCGGCAATACAGAGAGAAGAGAAGGAGAATTGTTTGTTTGTTGCTTCTTTCTTAGGCGTGAATGCTAGGAGAGTTTTGGGTGCTAATGCTTTGCAGAATTTTCTGTGATTTGTATGTATGTGCTAGGGTGGGAAAGGTTGGATTTGTGTTTCCTTTATAGGCAAAGGCTAGGGTAGACTGTAGGACACAGAAATCGGCGATGTTGTTCCAGCCTCACGGCTCAGTTGGGAGTACGGAGTAGCCCACGGGGGAACTAAACCGGAGAAATAACATTGAGTCGCCACCCGGTGTAAATCGGGAAAATGATTTAAGGCCCCACTCACCCCTCGCAAGGGAAGACCTCAAACTGTTAGGTTCGGAATGGTCTCTTACTTATGCCACTTGTAATGATATGATTTGTGCAATAATCTAACCAAGCATAAGCAACATATATTTCAAAGGATAATCTATTCCTAAGTTCGCATGTATAAAATAAATCATCATAACGGAAAACATACGATATCACACAATAATCTCATGAACATGTTGAATCATCAAACACGAAAAATAAATAACAACTAAACATAACGTAAATTGAACGCCTATTGCGAAAGAAGATAACCAAATCATGCATAGAATAATAATGTATTAATGGCTAAATCATGCTTAAGAAACAAGTAACATACTAATGACCTAATCATGCTTGAACACAATCTCACGAACACATCAAATAGATAAATGCGGGAATAAATAGATGACAACAGTAAAAATGTCAATGATGGAGTGATATAATTAATTACATAATGCAAGAGAAATCACCAAGAAGCAATCATGCATGAAATGAAAAGGAATCAGTTCAGTGTATGTGCATTCGTGTAGCGTTCAAAAATGCGTTCGAACGGTAAACAGAAGGTTCGCGTTCATATAGCGTTCGAGAACGTGTTCGAACGGGACCAGACCTAATTCACGATAAAATAAAGAAAATACATGCGCATTCGAGTAGCATTTGTAAAAGCGTTTGAACGGTAAAGAGAAGGTTCGCGTTCGTATAGCATTCGAGAACGCGTTCAACGGGACAAGACCTGATGCATGATAAAACAAAGAAAACACATGTGCGTTCAAGTAGCATTCGTAAACGCATTCGAACGGTAAACAGAACCTAATGCATGATAGACGACGCAACACATACATAGATAAGCAAATGCACAATGTAGGACCCCGTGTGCCCGATTGAACTCATTCTCATTCAATCGGGTGTACCTCATCCGGCGCGGCTAAACATTATGGTAAAGGTAGCCTTTAGGCATTTTCCCTCAAATATAGGACCTTTAATCCACCCAAGTTAGCCCATGCGCACTAGAATGTAATGCATGTGTAAATAAAGCAATTATATGCAAAGGGTAAATGATATAATAAAAGGCGCGACAAAACATCGTGGTAAAGGTAGCCTTTAGGCATTTCCCTCGAATAGAGGACCTTTAATCCACCCTAGTTAGCCCATGCGCATTATATTACAATGCATACAAATGAATGACACAATAATATGGAATTCCATATCTCACATTCAATCAAACATACTTCTTCCGGGGCGGCAAAGTATCATGTCAAAGGTAGCCCTTTGGCTTTTCATCCCTCAAAATGGAGGACCTTTAATCCACCCTAGCTAGCCCATGTGCATTACATCACAATGTATAAAAGATAAAGACAACAATATAGGACCTTGTATGCTCGGTTGAGCATATCTCACATTCAACCAAACATACTTCGTCTGGCGCGGCAAAGCATCGTGGCAAAGGTAGCCCTTTGGCTTTTCATCCCTCAAAACAGAGGAACTTTAATCCAACTTGATTTGCCCATGCGCGCTATATCATCAACACAAAAACACACAATGTAAGTAAAGTATATGGCGAAATGATAAAATGCGAATAACAAACGAACAAGATACAAAAGTAAAGTGAAACATGTGTCGTTTGCTCAAGAGGTATGTGGAGTTGTTTCCCAAGTACAGACCGCACTACCATCCATTCGGATTTGGCTACGGAATTTATGTCTAGGTTTCCATCCTATATACAATAAGATACGAAACATTTTCCCATCCATTCAAAGGCCACAACATGCATCCACAAACGACTCTCATGCGAAGAAAATAAATAAAACAATTAAAAGATGAATGAAAGTAAATAGGAAAAGTGCCCTCAGGTCTAACCTTTTAAAATCGTCTCTCGAAAGTGTGTTACACGGGCGTTAGAAGATTGATGCTCCGCAACTCCTCCAGTTCACTGGTCCACTGCTTCCTTTCGCTGCTTGGGGCTACTGTTTTTACTCCGTTTTGTGTTGTTTCGTGCGGTTATTAAGGGTTTAAAGTGCAGTTTTCATTCACTGTTTTAGGTAATATAGGCCACTGTTTAGGATGATTTTTTGGTGATGTAGGGGCTGTCTAGAGTTATGTTTCGGTGGTTGTTTATGCGGTAATGGAGGGGGTTTGATGAATGAGTATTTGGCAATGCAGAGAGAGGAGAATGAGAATTGTTTGTTTGTTGCTTCTTGTCTTAGGCATGAATGTTAGGAGAGTTTTGGGTGCTAATGCTTTGCAGAAATTTCTGTGATTTGTATGTATGTGCTAGGGTGGGAAAGGTTGGATTCGTGTTTCTTTTATAGGCAAAACCAGAAGTACCGACACCGTTCAAACGCCGATTCAAACGCTACACGAACGCCCGCAATCTACTTGACGTTCGAACTTGTTCACGAACGCAGAACGAACGAAAGTAGTGAATATGTGAATCGAATCCGATGACATACTTATTCTAAATTTCCCCTTCCGACATTCGTTTCCCGCGACTTCCGTGACTTAAGAGGTAGTGTCTCCAAATGAGACTCATCATAGGGACTTACATGCAAAATGCAGTGCCTACACTCATGTCGAGTCAAATGAATAAATTACAACAAAGTGCATGGGTTGCCTCCCTACTAGCGCTAATATTTTCGTCTTTAGCCAGACGTGACTGAAATCCATCTGTCAAGGAGGTTTCAGTGTCGTTTTGGATGTCCGATTAAAGACAATCCCATGAGCGTTACTTTTGAAGGGTCTCTTCCAACGGTAAAGTGGCAAAAAGTATTTTGTCCCATTCAGTGCTTGTGCCACCTTTTTAATCTTTGTCACTCCAGTGGTTCCTGAAAAGAAAGAAAGAAAATCAGGAGGTCTTGTATGGTGTTTGACTTGGAATGGAAGTTCCATTCTATCAAGCTTCTGGGCAATATCTTTGATTTGTACTCCCCGATACAACGATGTTTCCCATGAATGCATTGGATCTTCAATAAGGTTTGACATTTGCTCTTAGATTTGCTCTGCTTCTGTCTCCACCTTTTCTTCACATATAATTTTAGAATTTCCACATTTAATTCTTCATCTGTCATATGTGAAATGCATGCTCCATAAGTGTCAATCTGAGGATGTAAAGATATGTCTGAATTTAGGTCTTCATCCTCTGATATGACTGAAATGAATGGTTCAGGTAGATATTCTTCAAACATCAGTGCAATGCAATCTCTAAGATCTTCATTTTGAGGATACAGAGTTCCATCCTCAATTCTAGTTGGCACAAACAACTCTGCTTCTTCATCCTCGTCAGAGTTCGAATAATAAAACTCAAATTGAGACTTTGCCGGTTCGGATTCTTGAACTGATACCTCTGGTTCCTGATACTACTCAGCCTCTTCCTCTGCTAAAGTGTCATCATGAAATGTTTGGTACTCGAAAGCTTCGTCAATGTCATCTGAAAATGCTCCTTGAGGTATGTAGCTCTGATTTTCTATTAATTGTCTCGTTTGTTCCGTCACTCTCTGAATGGATGCTGATTGTCTCTGAATACTTTCGAGTTGATTCTGGTATGTTTCAAGCATTGTATCCAACTTTTTGTCTTGTTTCTTGAACCAATCTTTCAGCATGTCAACCATCTGATCTTCCTCTAATGGTTCTGGTTCTTGATGAAAATCATAGGTAGATGGTGGATAAGATGGAAAATGTGATGGTTATTCATACCTTGAATGATTCCGAAAATTCTGCCTCTCTGAAAGGTACATGCATTGATCACTCGGATGGTTACCATCGCATATCTCACATCTCCCCATTGCATTCTGTTGAGCAAATGTAGTATTGCTTGACATCCAGTGATAGTTAGGTTGGTCAACAGGCCTCAGAAAATCGGACTGTTGCTCCCTAATTTGGGGTGTATCTTCTTCTAGTAAAGCTCATAATCTTTCTATCTCCCAATAGTGTTCCATTTCAACCACCTGAAAAAAAAAGAAGAAAATAGAAATTACGAATAAAAATTAAGAAATTAGATACAAGTAAATTAAATAGCTTCAAAATTAATAACTCAAGAAATATAAATCCCCGTCAAAGGCGCCAAAAACTTGATCGGCGTAAACTTTTGGTCTCTAATTAGGTCCCAAGAAACATCAAACAAACATGAAACAAGTGAATATAACAAAGGAGAATAGTAGAAACATACTCACAATGAACGGATCTTGTGACGCGAAGAACACAAGCCTTCAAGCTCCCTCAAAGGTCACGGTAGTAGCTCTCCTTGGCAGTGGACTACTCAGTTGTGGCTCCTTTAGTTCCTCCAAGATTCGGCCATGGAAGACTCCATTGAAGCTCCAAACTTCAAGCTTCAAAAAGGATTTCATGCTCACGAAAACACTGCTCTATCACCTTAGGAAGACTCAAGTGTGTGCTAGCACTTTGATTTTACAACAAAATCATCTCTTGCTTCTCTTTGTCTTTCGGCAAAACCAGAAAATTGAAGAAGAAAGAATTGGCTCCAAGCCGTGAGAGAAGAGGAGGGAAAGAGAGAAACTGTGTAGGTGAGAGAGAGAAAGAAAAGAAAATGTTTTGTTTTTATATTTTGATTTTATTAAAATCAAAAACAAAACCCTTTTCCATTTACCAAAAAGTCAAAAATCAAAAACCATTAATGCTTTTCAACTACCACATCAATCACTCAATCAATCAATCAAATTGTCACATCACTCAAAGTGACATGTGATTTGACGCTTGATGTGACTTGCATGCTGTATTCGAATTCAAAATGCGAATACGCTCGAAACACACTCGGGCTCGGGTTCGCTAATTCCAAATTAACGAATTTTCCGTTGCGACGCAATTAAACAATTACACCTAGCGAAACCACTATTCACGCTGCTAACGAATTAATTCTAAATTAACTCGTTCGCCCGAATTAAAATCTAATTTTAATTCCGCGTCTAAATCCAATTCGTATAATATATCAAATATATTATTTTATCGATTAATTCCAAATTAATCGTTCTCTCTCTTTATTAATATTTTATCCAGATAAAATTTCTCCGTAATTAATCCTAGATTAATTTTCCCTCTCTATTAATTAATCCCAGATAATAATATGCGAGTCATACATCATCGGTGAATCTTCGGGAAATGACCCATGAGATCCCCGGATATGCTGGTAGTAAATACGGTCGTCGGACTATCCGAATACGTAAGTACCTAGTACTACGTGTGTACCGATTTATAAGACAAGGTTGGGTTCTAGCAAAGCACCATGCCTACCCAATTCTCCAGAAATATACTTATAGGAATATGTGATCTATATCAGGCGTAGTATACGTAGTACTGTGTATGTCGATCCAATATCGGATGATCACTTGTTAGGCCTGGGGCTGGAATTGTGTCTGCCTCGTACGAAGCACATATCGGATGACTGGTAACTAGTCTCTATAATCGGATATACATGACCTAGTCATAATATCCCGATAGCTCGATCATTTAAGAGAACAAGTTTCGTATCCTACGCGATCATCATCTCCACTATGACTGGAGTGATACTTCCATCTCGACATCACACCCAACACACTACGATTCTCAATACACCCAGCATTGGCGTACATAGAACCTGTTAAAGTCCTCGACGACCGCAACCAAAGTATATTGATTGTCAAAAGTATTAGCGGTGCAAGTCTCAGGTTAAGACCAAATACACCAACCTGATTTCGGACTTCCATAGACACATAGTCATACTACCAATGGAATTCCGAGGGGTTTTAATTAAAGTCCAATGGGCTTTTAATTAATTTCTTAAGGTGTGGACTTTTGGTCAACTCGGGTCAAACCGAATAACCAAAATCCAATCCGGGAGTACCCCATATGCCTAGAAATCAATCTTGGCCCATTAGGCCCAATTAAACTTTAAAGGTCCATTAAGTCGCATTTGGGCTTTATGGAAGCGGTTTTAGGCCCAATTGGATCCATTCCAATTTGCCTAAACCCAAATTTGTACAACAAAGCCCAACAAGCCCAATATACAACATTAAAGCCCAAATCCAATTTTAAGTCTCAAATAATCAAATTCCAAAAATCCAATTTTCCAATTTAATTACCAAAGTGTATAACATGATTAATTACCCAAATTAACATTCTAAAACATCAATATACACAAATTAATCATGCTCATTTTCATCATCACATGTCCAACACATTTTGATTAAAATCAAACCCAAACATGCTTTATCATTCTCGGCAATGGAGGAGATTTTTGTGTCTGATTCGAATTCAATCCAATTAATTCCACAATCGACATTAAATCACATTCCTCAATCATTTCAAGTCATCCAATGATCAACGAAATAAAAAATCACCAAGATATATAAGGCTTTATCTCTCGGCAATTAGGGTTTATAATGCCAAATTACAAATCCAATCCAATTGAATCAAATTCAACATTAAATAAACATTCCCTAATGATTTCTAAAACATCTAATGAATCAAAAATCAAAATCACCAAGACATATTGTATGACCAACCATTCAGCCAACACCAAATTTGGGGAAAAATTATTCCAAATCAATTTTCTTGAAATTGATCCAATCAAACTTCAATTTAACATGTATTAAGCATACTCAAACATCTAATTAATTCAAATCATGCTCAAATACAAATTACCCAAATTTTAAGCCCTAAGTTTTTTCATGCTCAAACCTTGCTCTAATGCCATTGTTGGTTTCTATTAAGGTCCCAAGGTCAATAATAAGCATGAATCATGTGTGAATAACAATCGAAGAAGTTGCGGAAATACTCACATCGATCGGTTGAGCGACGCAGAGGCAAAAAAATGAAATTATTCCTCCTTGAAAC
>SKCR01004937.1:0-82115 GCA_019454045.1 Zanthoxylum bungeanum | reverse complement strand
CAGATCTATATATTCCTGTAAGAATATTTCTGGAGAATTGGGTAGGCATGGCGCTTTGCTAGAAGCCAACCTTGTCTTGTAAATCGATATAACAACGTAGTACGAGTACTTACGTGTTCGACAGTCCAACGATCGTATTTACTGCCAACATATCCGGAGATCTCATGGGTCGCTTCCTGAAGATTCACCGATGATGTTTACTCGCACTTTGATTAATCTGGGATAATTAGAAGAGAGAGATAGAATTAATCTGGGATTAATTCGATGAGAGAGAAAATTAATCTGGGATAATTGCGGAGATATTTTATATGGGATAAAATATTAATTAAAGAGAGAGAACGATTAATTTGGAATTAATCGATAAAATAAATATTCGATATATTAATCGAAATGGATTTCGACGCGGAATTAAAATTAGATTTTAATTCGGGCGAACGAATTAATTTAGAATTAATTCGTTAGTGATGTGAATAGTGATGTGAAATGATTGAAAGCTTTTAAAAGGCTTGAGATGAAATATAACATTATTTTATTCCTTGCCTTTTTGACTTTTGGATTAAAGTTGAGTATATGTATTTTTATTTACTTGGAAAATAAAAAGTATATATACAAAAGGCTTTTCCTCTCTCTTTTGGTACAGTACACGGTTTTGGTAAGGCTTGGAGCCAAAACGTTTTTCTCTCTTCCCTCTCTTTTCTCTCCTCTCATCTCACGGCTTCACTGCCGTTTCTTCTTCCTTTTTTTTTGGTTTCACCGAGAAAATGGAGAAGCAAGATAATGATTTTTGTGGCAAAAATCAAGTGCTAGCACACCTTGAGCATACTTAGGTGATAGGGAAGCATCTTCTTGAGCAAGGAAGCTTGAAGCTTGGAGCTTCAATGGTAGTCTTGCATGGCCGAATTTGGAGCATCAAAACAGCCCCCACCGGCAGTCCACTGCAGTTCAAGAAGGGCCAAAACCGAGCTTGATGGAGGGCAGAACATGCAGTGCGTTTTTGCTCTTTGTTTCATTTCATCAAAACCCATTCAATGTGAGTTGATTCCGCCACCTCCTTTGTGTATTCAATTGTTTTTCATGCATGATTTGTTGATCTTGGGACTTGATTTAAACTCCTACAGTGGGCCCATGTCTAGCTAGGCTAGATATGGATTTGAATATTTCGTGACCTGTACGGATGTGGCATCGCGTATGGTTATGTGTTTCTTTTGAAACACAAATCGGAAACTTTTAGAGTTTCGACACGAAATAGACAAATAGATCGGCTAAAGTATTAAACCGTCATGGTAAGACTGTAATGGAAAATACTTAAGCAATAAGTTTCTAGTTTTTATGAAAGAGTATAGTATTCTTTCAAATAAGGACTCCTCCCGGAATACGTCAGTTTGACGGTGTGTCCGAACGGATTAACCGAATTTTGTTAGACATAATAAGGTTAATCACGAGTCGCTCTGAGCTACCATTTCCTTCAACGGATAAGCTTTAAATAGTGCAAGAACTTATTTTGAATAAGGTTCCATAGTAATCTGTTTGACAGATATCATATTAGATATGAACGGGAAATAAACCGGGTTTCTCATTCCTGATAATTTAGGTATGCTAGGCATATGTTTGGATGATACCAAACTAAAACCCAAATAGGATAAGTGCCAAATGTAGGTTATCCTAGGGATACCATAAGTATTGTACTTAACATCTCACATGAGAACAATTAAATTGTTACTCACCATACGGTTTTCCTGAAAGGAATACCGATATGCAGTGGTAAGTGGGAGGATAGTATAACTCGATCGAAATCGGAGTAATAATGTTCAAGGCACTGAATCTTAATGGAACATGAATAGTTCATCCAGGATGAGACTATTACCATTAATCTTCGAATACACAAGAACCGCGTAGGTCGGATAGAGTCAGAAAACAACCTGGGGTATGGGTTTCTGATCGCACCTCATAAAGATGTCTATCTTATTGAGGAATACTAACTGACTACGTATGAGGAAGTGATACAAGGTATCAACTCCCTAATTATGGCAAAGTGTCATGTAATCCAAAATGGATTCCATGTATATCAACAAGTTGGATACTAGTTGATGTACCACAAAGGCATTGTGCCTATTGGTACTATATGTCTTCTAGGAAGAACATACATGGATGACAACATACCAACGTATAGAGCTAGGCTTTAACGGAAAGGTATCGTTATCAACATTGTGTTGATTACGATTCAAACTTTTTACCTGTTGCCATGGTAAATCCATTTGGATAATGCAGATTATTCGATCCATGATTGGATTGAAGCAAGCATTGGGTTCTTGGAATTATCGTTCTGATATAATCATAATGATGTATGATTTAATTCAAAACGAAAATAATTCTAGTATATATATGAAGGTTAGTGGGAGCGCACTGATAGTGGCTGTCCTATAAAATAATGATAATACGTCATTTCTTGGAAATGATATTCCCATAAAGTAAATATCGGCGAAAGCTTGGCTTTCGCAATACTCTACTAGAAACCGTACATTGAAAAATGTACGAGACCTGGTGTATCATACGCTTTAAGCATATGGATTCACAAACAGGCCAATCCAAGTGATAGTCACTGGATTGATGTTAAGTACATCCGTTAGTATCTTAGAGAACAAAGGATGCTGTCTTAGTCTATGGAGAATGAGAACTTAAAGTGACTGGGGTCACTGTAGCAAGTTTCCTATAACCGATAAAGACGACTAAAAGTCACAAACGGTACTATATAGTTTGAATAACGGTACAGTGAGCTGGAAATCCTCCAAGTAAGATACTGTTACCGAATAAACAACAAATGCGGGTTGTTGCTGCAGCTGAAGCAGCAATAGAAGTCATTTGGGTCGATACAAATCTAATTAGATTAGATATAGTTATGTTAGCAGCTGAGCTAGGCGTCAGCACAGGCTAAAGAATTAATGGTCTCATCAACGATCCAGATACATACTTAGATACTCATCTGATTCATTCGGATCATATATCGTGGCGATGTGATGATCGAATAAATGGCATCAAGATGATAATCATGTAAATCCGCTGACGAATGCATTTCTCAGCAGTTTGAGCCAACCGTACATAGTTCGGGTGTAGGACACTTGAGTGACTGGCTATGTGCCAAGTGGGAGATTGTTGGACAAAATGACCCATAGCGTCACTATTTGCACAAATAATTGTGTTGTTATAGCAAATTAACTATGTGACAAGGAAATTGCACTCTCATCATTTGTGATTAGATCACCATAGATATATAAATGAAGAGAGGTCCATATGATTAGTTCCTGGACTGAGATTGATATGAGACAGTATCAGTCCCCGAAGGTTTAATCATTAAATATCCCTAGCCGGAGTATTATCGAGACTGGACATCTATAATGCAGAGTAGGCTAGTATTGCACTTGTGTGAGTTGTGAGGGCACAACGGCATAGTTCTCAAATATATAAGTATCGGATACTTATGCAAGTGCGATAGGAGGTCGTGTTTCACCGATGGTACGGGAAACAGCTTCGCTCTGGATAGACCCCTCGGAATCCCATTGGTATTATGACTATGTGTCTATGGGAGGCCGAAATCAAGGTAGGTGTGTATAGTCTTAACCTGAGACTTACATCGCTAATACTTGCGATAATCGGTAGACTTTGGTCTTGGTGGTACAGGGCTTTAACCGGTTCTGTGTACACCACTTCTGGGTTTATCAGAGAGTCATAGTGTATTGGGTGTGATGTCAAGACGGAAGTATCACTCCAGTTATAGTGGAGATGATGTCACGCAGGATACGGTATTAGTGCTCTAAAGTGCTGGCCGGCCATCGGGATATTATGACAAGGTCATATATATCCGATTATAGAGACTAGTTACCAGACATCCGACATGTGCTTCAGACGGGGCAGACATATATCCAGCCCCAGCCCTAGCACGTGACTATCCGATACTGGGCTGATATACGCAATACTACGGTATACTACGCTTGATACAGATCTATATATTCCTGTAAGTATATTTCTGGAGAATTGGGTAGGCATGGCGCTTTGCTAGAAGCCAACCTTGTCTTGTAAATCGGTATAAACGTAGTACGAGGTACTTACGTGTTCGGATAGTGCGACGACCCGATTTACTGCCAACATATCCGGAGATCTCATGGGTCGGTTCCCAAAGATTCACCGATGATGTATGACTCGCACTTTAATTAATATGGGATTAATTAGAAGAGAGATAAAATTAATCTGGGAAATTAGATATTTATCTGGGATAAAATATTAATTAAAGAGAGAGAACGATTAATTTGGAATTAATCGATAAATTAATATATTTGATATATTAAACGAAATTGGATTTCGGTGCGAAATTAAAATTAGATTTTAATTCGGGCGAACGAATTAATTTTGAATTAATTCGTTAGCGATGTGAATAGTGATTTCGCTAGGCGTAATCATTTAATTACGACGCGACGGAAAAATTCGTTAATTTGGAATTAGCGAACCCGAGCCCTAGAGTGATTGCGAGCGCATTCGCATTTCGAATTCGAGCGCGGCACGCAGTCACATCAAGCTAGTCAAATCGCTAGTCGCATCAATTGTCAAATCACTTGTCACTTTGAGTGATGTGATGTGACATGACATGTTGTCACTTTATTAAAGTGACTTGATGTGAATAGTAAAAGGTGATGGGAATAAAGGTGAAAGGACTTTTGCTTTTTGCTTTTTTCCATTTAACTTTTGTATTAAAGTAATACATATGTTTATTTATTTATTTACTTGTTAAATGAAATAAATACATAATAAAAAGGCTTTTATTTCTCTCTCTCCTCCATGCAAGTTCACGGTTTTTGTGAAGCTTTATTTTCCCTCTCTTTTTCTTTTCTTCCTCACGGCTTGGAGCCGATTCTTCTCTCCATTTTTCTGGTTATGGCCGAATTAATGAGAAGCAATAAAGAAGAAGAAGTGCTAGCACACCATAGGGTTATACAAAGGTGATAGGGGAGTGAGTTTGTGAGCTTGGAATTGATTTTGAAGTTTGAAGCTTGTAGCTTCCATGGTGGTCTTCAATGGCCGAATCTTCAAGGAACAAGATGGACCAAAACCGAACAGCCCCCTGTCAAATATAGCTACTGCCGAGCTTCATGGAGGAGGCCAAAACATTTTTGTTCTTCTTTGCATCAAAACCGAATTCAATGTGAGTATATTCCGCATTCTCCATTTGTGTATTCACGTTTTCTTGCTTGATTTGTTGATCTTGGGACATATATTAGAACTCAACGGTCACATGCTAGGCCTGGGGCTGGAATTGTGTCTGCCCCGTACGAAGCACATATCGGATCTCTGGTAACCAGTCTCTATAATCGGATAAGCATGACCGAGTCATATTATCCCGATAGCTGCAGCATATAAGAGCACCAGTTCCATATCCTACGTGATCATCATCTTCATTACCACTGAAGTGATACTTACATCTTGACATCTCACCCAATACACTACGATTCTCAATATACGCAGAAGAGGCGTACACAGAACCGGTTAAAGCCCTGAACGACCAAAACCAAAGCATATTGATTGTCGCAAGTATTAGCGGTGCAAGTCTCAGGTAAAGACCAAATACACCTTGACCGGCGTAAACACACACGTATAACGCAAGCGCACGTATCGTTCAAGTAGTATAAGAATATCGATCCCACGAGGACTTATTTCCTACTGTTGTTATTGAATCTATTTATTTACAAATATCTAATTGAGGGTGAAGAGAATGATTGCTTGATTGATTTGGTTTATTGTAGATTTGCTAAATAAATAAAAAGACAAAAGAAAATACTAAGGAAAATAACAAGACACAAAGATCTAGGGTTGTGAATCCTTCTAATATCTTTTAAAAGATGAAGTGATTATTTTATGTTTGTGTAATAAATCGGTTTACTAACCTGGAACACTAAATTATGCGAAAGCCTCTGTCGATGGTCAGACGCAAATACCCAGTTTAACCCAATTGAACCATATGTCTATGTCAACCAAATTATCTGGATTCATTAAGTTTAAGTTCCAATTATGGCTACCCCCGCCCGACAGGTATATGTCTATCCTGTAAGGAAATCTATTAAAGGGTTAACTATCCTAAAGGAAGATCATGGGCTATTAAGTCTAAGGCTGAAACCTAAAATCCATATGTCTAGTTCCTTTTAGATTTACCACATCAATCTTATTGGTGATCAGACAACAAGAAGCATTAAACTAAAGACGTAATAAGTAAACCTTTAAATTACCCAAACTATAAAATAACCCATTATAAACCGGTGATATTAAAAGTCATCACAACCCCAGATAACTACACATAACTAGGGCTAGTAAAAACTGAAAAGTAAAAGACATAAATTAAAAGCTGAAAAGTAAAATAAAATAAAATGCTAAGGTAAAAGGATCAACTTTTACTATTTACTATTTAGATATCTCCCTTAATATAATATATTAACTTGTTATTATTTTACCAAACCATATAGGCGGTAACCTGATTAAGTCAAATTAAGTCCAACCAGCCATAAAGGCCGAACCAAAATAACCTGCCATATAGGCGGTAAGAAAATTTAATTACCAACCGACCAATCTGGCGGTATCCTTGATTAGTCAGGTTTAAACCAGATTAAAATGAATTACCAACTACCATCTGGCGGTATCCTTTTTAAGTCAATATTTTAAAGAGTGAATATATTAATTTTAAGGGAGATTAATCTAAATAGTAACAGTAAAAGAATTACCTTTCACCTAAGCTGGGGAAGTTATCTCCTCATGGTGAATAGTAAAAACTGTAAAAAGTAAGAAAGTAAATTACTATTATTACAAAACGTAATTAAAATTATTTACAAAACTAAAAACTAAAAACTAAAAGAAACTAGAGAGAGAAACTCCCTCTTTACATCAAAGAAGTGAGAGAGAATGGCACAACTGAAACTGGAATTTCGTGCTCTATTTATAGGGGTCAGTAGGGGTCCAGCGAAACGACGCCCAGCTCGCATCGCGACGCCCGTTTTGTCGATGTGGCACGCTCTGTATCGTCGGCTGCAGATTCTGGATAAGGTGATAAGGTGACACGTGGCAAGCTGGTTGGGGCTTAATTATTGTAACACATGGCGGCTTCTGATTGGTCGGCTAGATTCTTATCCGCCATATGTCAGATAGGGATAAAAGAGTCAATGATTGATACTAACGTGGCGACATGTGGCAAAGTGACTGTCGGCACCATAGAATTGCGACATGTGGCACTTCCTGATTGGCTGATGATGACATGGCGATGACGTGGTAGTTTGACTCGATTAACCTGGTGATGTGGACGATGACGTGGAGTGACACGTGGCGATGGCAACTGTCGACACCATAGGATGATGACACGTGGCACGGCGCATGTTAGCAGATCGGCTGTGATGGTGACACGTGGCACAGCGCACGTTAGCAAAGTCAAACTTTTCTCAGATTATGATTTGTGGCCCCGGCACACGTTAGCACAGTTCTGCGCACGTTAGGCCTTGCGACGCTGAAGGTCTTGGCGTCGCGACGCGAAAAATTACCAAAATGCCATTTTCGTCAAATTTTCACTGTTTTGGCCCAAATCACCTCCAGAGTGTCCTGAAACTTTATTTATCTACAAAATAACACAAAACATCAAAATATTCACAAAACTCAAGACTATACAAAATATTAAGTTAAATGAGAGAGAATAGTGATATAATTACCACTCATCACACCTACCCTGATTCGGACTTCCATAGACACATAGTCACACTACCAATGGAATTCCGAGGGGTCTATCCAGAGGAAAGCTATTTCCGTACCATCGGTAAACACAACCTCCTATTACACTTGCATGAGTATCCAATACCCAAATATATGAGAACTATGCCATTATGCTTCCACAACGCGCACAAGTGCAATACTAGTCTATTCCGCATTATCGATGTCCAATCTCGATAATACTCTGACTATGGATGTTTTAATGATTAAACCTTCATGGATTGATATTGTCTCATATCTTATCAATCCGGAACTAATCATATGGACTTTTATCATTTATATATCCCGGTAATCTTATTACAAATGATAAAAGAGCAATTTCCTTTGTTACATAGTTAATTTGTACAACAACACCATGTTCTGTACAAATAGTGATGCTATGGGTCATAGTTGTCCAACAATCTCCCACTTGGCCTATAACCAATCACTCAAGTATCCTACACCTGAACTATATACAGTTCGCTCAAACTTCTACTGAGAAAAATGCTTTCGTCAGCGGATTTGTAAAGTTATCATTTGATGCGATTTATTCAATCATCACATCGCCACGATGTATGATCCGAACGAATCAGATGAACAATTGAAATATATACATAGATCGTTGATGAGACCATTAATTCTTTAGCCTGTGTTGTAGCCTAGCTCAGCTGCTAACAGAACTACACCTAATCCTGTTAGGATTATATAGATCCAAAGTGCTTCTATTGCTACCTTAGCTGTAACAATATTCTGTTTTTGTTGTTTATTCAGCAAAAGTATCTTGCTTGGAAGATTTCCAGCTCACTGTTCCGTTATTCAAACTATATAGTACTGTTATTACGACTTATAGTCCTTTTTGTCTGTTTAGAAACTTGTAGCAGTGAACCAAGTCACTTCAAGTTCTCTTCTCCATAGCTCAAAAAAGCACCCTTAGTTCATCTAAGATACTTGAGGATGTTCTTATCATCAATCCAATGGCCATCACTTGGATTGGCCTGATTGTGACTCCATATGCTCAAAGAATATGAGACATCAAGTCGCGTACATATATTTCAATGTACGAGTTCTTGGAGAGTGTCAACAACTTTTAGACCTAGCCCAGTAGATCCTTATTGCTAGAATAAAGGTTGTTTCTCCCAAGAATTCTACGGGGAATTTTCATGAAAGGAAAGCTTTCACCGATTATATTATGGAATGTCATTTCCAAGAAATGATATATCATCATTATTTAGGACAGTCACTGTCAGTGCGCTCCCACTAACCTCCTTATATACACAATAATTAATTCGTTTTGAATTAAATCATATACCATTATGATTACATCAAAACTATAGTTCCAAGAACGCAATGCTTGCTTCAATCCATCAATGGATCGAATAACCTGCAAACCTTGTTTGCTTGTTTAGGTACGACAAAACCTTCAGGATATTGCAAACATCCTCCAAAAAGTTTCCGTTTAAGGAAAACGATTATGACGTTCAGCTGCCATATTTCATAAATGAAACATGCATCATCAGCAAGCATTATCCAAATGGATTTAATCATGGCAACGGTTAAAAGGTTTTATCGTAATCGACACAATATTGATAACGATACCTTTCGCTACAAGCCTAGCTTTGTATGTTTGTATGTTGCCATCCATGTATGTCTTCATTGAAGACTCATATATAGTACCAATAGGCACAATGCCTTCCGGTACATCAACCAGTGTCCAAACTTGGTTGGTATACATGTAATCCATTTCGGACTTCATGGCACTTTGCCATGATAGGGAGTCGATACCATGTATCACTTCCTCATACGTAGTCATTTCGTATTCCTCAATAAGATTGGCATCTTTATGAGGTGAGATCAGAAACCCATACCGCCCAGGTTGTTTTCTGACTCTCTCCGACTTACGTGGTTCTTGTGTATTCGAAGATTGTGGTACAATTTCATCATTGATGAACTGTTTGTGTTCCATTAAGGTTCAGTGCCTGGAAAAGTATTACTCTGATTTTCATCGAGTTTTACTTTCCTCCCACTTACCACTGCATATAGGTATTCCTCTTAGGAAAACCATATGGAGAGCAACAATTACATTGTTCTCTTGTGAGTTGTATAAGTACTATACTTTGATTTCCCTAGGATAAGCCACAAATTAGGCACTTATCCGATTTGGGTTCTAGTTTGGTATCATCCAAACATATGCCCATCATTCCCAAATCTTCAGGAATGAGAAAACCCAGTTTCTTTCCTGTTCATATCTAATATGAAGTCTGTCAAACAGATTTTCATGGAACCTTATTCAAAATAAGTTTTGCACTGTTTAATATGTATCCCTTGAAGGAAAATGGTAGCTCAGAGCGCCTCATAATTAACCTTATCATGTCCAACAAAATTTGGTTTCTCTGTTCGAACACACCGCTCAATTGAGGTGTTCATGGAGGGTCCACTTTGAAAGAATACTATACTCTTTCAAGTAATTTGAGAAACTTATTGCTTAAGTATTTTCATCATGGTCTAACCGTGATGTTTTAATACTTTAGCCGATATGTTTGTCTACTTCGTGTCGAAACTCTTTGAATTTATCAAAGTTTTCCGATTTATGTTTCACAGGAAACACATAACCGTAACGCGATGCCACATCGTAAAGGTTACGAAGCGTTCATATCCACCTCTAGCCTAGCTAGACATGGGCCCACTTACGTCATAATGAACGAGGGCTAACAGATCGATGACACTTGTACTTTTACCAAGTAAAAAGTGTTTTAGGCATTTTTCCTATTAAACTAGATTCATAGACATTATTTGAATAGAATCAAATCTGTTCTAGTACCCACTCTTCGAAAGTGTGGATATACGAGTCTTGTTTTGATGTGTCCCAGACAACAATGCCACAAATAAGTCTCATCTGATCAAATCAGTTTAAGCTATTTGTTTGTCATGTCATACGTTTGAGATTTATTTATATTCAAAATATAAATACTGTTATTCACATCTAATGTGTTTATCTCAATATCACTTTATAAAATAAAACACTTTAGTGTTCTATAATATAAAGGTATATCCGCAACGGATTAAACCCTGATATAGAGATAATGTATCTAGTCAAACTAGGTACATTTTAACAGTTTCCTAATTGAAGTACATACCCGAGGGGTTAGTTTAAACTTAGGTTTCTACGTTTAAAACAGCGACTCTCGTCCCATTTCCGATTCGCAGATCAATCTCAACTGAAGTCAGTATCCTGCTAACAGCAGATTCCGCACATCAGTACATATTTTATGTACCACATCTAGTATCAAAATCCAATTTTGAAACTAATAGTGAACATGTTTATGACAAACTTACTTGAAGCCGGAGCCTTGCCCCACTTCACTTCCTTCATGTCTGCCTTGTCTATACTGCAGTCACGCCCAGTGACCCCATTTGCCACAGTTTAGGCAGACAACTTGGGATATGTCCTTTGTCTTCCCAGAATACTGTAATGATTTGCCTTTGCCCTTTTCCACAACCCAGAAGCGTTCGGCCAAGCCTTGACCTTCTGGGATGTCGAAGTAAGATGCGCCTTGCGCTTCTTGACCTTTTGCAAACTCTGGCTTTGTCTCCTTGAGGATAGCCATTAACTCTCCAAGAGTTTTCTATTGCAATTAGTACTTCTAAGATCTAATTATAGATCTATGAAGATCCTTCAATTTCAATATCATACTATAAGGATCTAATACTTAATTCATACAAAGAAATAAGGAGTCTTTGTGGAAAGCATAATGGATTGAGCACTAAAGTTATCATCACATGAGTCTTCCAAAGATCACGTTCTACTATTTGATCAACTCCGGGCTTAGGCCCAAGAGGTTGTTCTATCAAATAGAATAACTTCTCAGTTCCAAGGACTATCCTGAGTTTTTATTCCCAATCTGAAAATTAAAGCTGTTTAAAGACATTTTTACCTAGGTTATGTTTTAAACGCTAATCTTTCATTTATCTTGATTGCTATAGTCCAACTATCCAATCCACTATTTCGGGTACTATTGAATATAATGATTACTAGTCTAACTATATAATCAACTATAATTTAATGGTTAAGTTAAATTCAATATATTGATTACTATAATCCAATTATATTATCAACTATAAATTGAAGTACTTTGAATACATCCAATTGTTTAATTAAAACAATGTTTAAATATTAGTCCAACTAATATATATCTAAATAACGACGAAAAAATGAAATGAGCGCGTATTGGAAAGTATCTAAGCGAAATTGCAAATTTAATACTTGCCTCCCACTATTTTTCGGCGAGCCTCTAACCCTCTGTTGAGTACTTGGGAAACCTTGTTTCCCAGTGGGCTAGGATCCATTAAATAACACACAACCTTGACTTTGGCCAACAAGTTGTATGATATTTAACTAGGTAAATCTCTAAGATCAATTGGATCTCATCCAATTCCTAGATCCAGTAGGTGCACATCCAAGTCCGAAACATATATCTTATATATGCCAATATATCCAATATATTCCCTAACCTTTTTCCTCTTAATCAACTAAGCCTTGGCTTTGGCACAACAAACTTAATGATTTCAGTTAAGCGTGACCCATTGACCTTGGAAAGCTTCGTAATCGATGTCGATGGACAAGAAATGATCTTGACTTTGGCCAACAAATCACAACTTGGACAAGACATGCGATATGGAACAAAGCCTTCATGATTCAAACACATCCGCGATGGACAAAGGCCTTGACTTTGGCCAACAAACCAGTGTCAATCTTGGATCTTGAGAATGAATCATTCAATGGAAGGAAAAACATTTAATATATGTTGATGGTTTTTCGCGTAATTGTCAACCAATTAATTATCTTTGATTAGGTCTCATCATACACCCTTAAGCATGCATTTTAAAAGCATAATAAGGCGCGATAAATAATTAATAATGATATGTGGATGGATATTTAAAACAACTTGTTCCTAGAACAAATCTCTCACTTTCCTCTCTCCCGCTAGCACAAATCTTACTTCTACCCAATTACATAACACTTCTAAAGAAACCTCATTTACATTAAGGGGAATATGTGAGAAGAGAAATACAAAGAGTCAAGAGGTAATAGGCTGGACACGCAGGGCCAATTTAATAAATTCTAAATTTATTACAACAATTTCCAAAATTGCCCTAACCCATCTAATATGCATCTGATATACATTATCCATACATCACATCCATGTATTCACACAAAGCATGTTATCAATCAATCTAATCCAATTAATTAATCTGAATTAATGACCATCAAATGTTCAAACAACGATTTCATTTGCGCGAGTCAAACTCGTTTTAAGAATAAGTACTCAAAGTATGAATTCTTGAATTATATTAAACTACAACATTAAATCCAATTTAATTTGTATTCAATACTAATTCTATATTTAATTCTAAATTAAATAATTACACTTTATTAATGAGCCTTTGCGACTTAGATTCTAAATCTAATCTTTACTGGTCTCAAAGCCCGATAAACATCCAATGTCAATTTAATTAAAGTCCATGGGCTTTCAATTAATTTACAAGGCATGGACTTTGGCAACAAAGCCCAATAAGGAATCACCTTTTGCCAAAAATCAATTTAGGCCCATTAGGCCCAATGAAATTTTAAAGGCCCATTTGATCATATTTGGACTTTATGGAAATGGTTTTAGGCCCAATTGGATCCAACCAATAACATAAACCAAACTTGGCCCAACCAACCCATTAAGCCCAAATACAACTTTATTAGCCCAATTCCAAATTTAGCCCAACTAATTAAATTCTAAAAATCCAAATTTCACATTTATTAACTAAAGTGCATTAGCCATAAATAATTAGTCAAATAAACATTTCCAAAATACCAATTACACTAATTAATCATGCTTATCATCATCAACACATGTCGAACATTATTGAATCAAAAAATCAATTCATTTCCATGCTTATAGCTCACGATAATTTAGGGTTTTTCAAAATCGACTTCGATTTCAATCCAATTAAATCTCAAATCAATTTATCCCATGTCTTCCAACTCATCCAATGATCAAAAAACAAAATTACCATGACTTTAGGGCATCAACACCATTCGGCCAAGCCAAATAATTTTTGGGGAAAAATTATCCAATTCAATTTTCATCAAATTCATCATGCATAACTATAAGTTATCATCATTCAAGCATACTCAATCAATCAATTTCATCAAATCATGCTCAAATCAATTTTACCCAAATTTTACCTTAAATCAAATTTCAAGCTTAATCATGGCTCTTGATACCATTGTTGGATTTTCTAGGTCTTCCCAAGATCAATTAAGCAATGAAAACATGTGAATACATCAAAGTAAAGTTGCGGAATACTCATTTTGATCGGCTTTTGCGATGTGTTGAACACAAAAAAACAATTACGCTCATTCCTTGAAGCTCTCGACCATGCCACTCTTTTGTGCTCCATGTGTGTTCTCCAAGCTCCAAGCTTTAATTTGTGATTCCATGCTCATGAATGGGTTTCCCTATCACCTTTGAATGACCCATTGGATGTGTTAGCATCATAGAAAACTTTGCCACAAATCTTTCCTTTGCATTTTGTTGTTCTCTGCCAAGCCAAGAAATGGAGAGGAAATTGGCACCAAGGTCGAATGGGAGAGAAGGAGAGAATAAGATGTGTGAGTTGTATTGTTTTCAAAAATAAATTCAAAAAATGATATACCAAAAATTAAATAAATGGTATTAGTCATTCAAACCATCACAATTGAGTGTTTCACACTCAACCATCAACCAACAACTTACATCACAATAAATTGATAAAGTTGACTAGTGATGTGACGCGTGATGTGACTTGTGAGCCCCACTTGATTCGAAATGCGAAAAGGCCCGCAAACACTCCCGTGCTCGGGTTTGCTAATTCCAAATTAACGAATTTTCCGTTGCGACGTAATTAAATCAATTTAATTAAATAATTATGCATAGCAAAATTACTATTCACGTCGCTTGCGAATTAATTCTAAATTAACTCGTTTGCCCGAATTAAAATCCAATTTTAATTCTGCGTCGAAATCTAATTTCATTTAATATATCGAATATATATTATTTTATCGATTAATTCCAAATTAATCGTTCTCTCTCTTTAAATAATATTTTATCCCAGATAAAATATCTCGGTAATTAATCATAGATTAATTTTCTCTCTCTATAATTAATCACAGATTAATTATGTTCGAGTCATACGTTATCGGTGAATCTTCGGGAAGCGATCCATGAGATCCCCGGATATGTTGGCAGTAAATCCGGTCATAGGACTATCCGAACACGTACCTACCTAGTACTACGTTTTTACCGATTTACAATACATGGTTGACTTCTAACAAAGCACCGTGCCTACCGAATTCTCCATAAATATTCTTAATGGAATGTGTAATCTATATCAGGCGTTGTATACGTAGTATTACGTATTGCGATCCAGTATCGGATGTCACATGCTAGGCCTAGGGCTGGAATTTTGTCTGCCCCATACGAAGCACATATCGGATCTCTGGTAACTAGTCTCTATAATCGGATAAGCATGACCTAGTCATATTATCCCGATAGCTGCAGCATATAAGAGCACCAGTTCCGTATCCTACGTGATCATCATCTTCAATATGACTGAAGTGATAATTCCTTCTTGACATCACACCCAATACACTATGATTCTCATTATACCCAGAAGAGGCGTACACAGAACCAGTTAAAGCCCTGGACGACCAAAACCAAAGCATATTGATTGTCACAAGTATTAGCAGTGCAAGTCTCATGTTAAGACCAAATACACCTACCCTGATTCGGACTTCCATAGACACATAGTCATACTACCAATGTAATTCCGAGGGGTCTATCCAGAGCGAAGCTATTTCCCTAACATCGGTAAACACAACCTCCTATTACATTGCATGAGTATCCAATACCCAAATATATGAGAACTACGCTGTTATGCTCCCACAATGCGAACAAGTACAATACTAGTCTATTCCGCATTATCAATGTCCAATCTCGATAATACTCCGACTAGGGATGTTTTAATGATTAAACCTTCATGGATTGATATTGTCTCATATCTTATCAATTCGAAACTAATCATATGGACTTTTATCATTTATATATCCCAATAATCTAATTACAAATGATAAAAAATCAATTTCCTTTGTCACATAGTTAATTTGTACAACAACACCATGTTCTGTACAAATACTGATGCTATGGGTCATAGTTGTCCAACAGTAGGGACCCTTAGGCATGGTCTTATAACTTAGTGGCAAAGATTGGGTGTCCACAAGGACAAGCATAAGTTATGTCATGTTTGATTGCGCAACCCAATGACAAGGAATTGTGATATATATCATAAATTGGTTGGGAACCTACCTAATTATCATATTTTATAACGACCTGCCCTAGTCAAAGTTATGAAATGATGATAATAGGATCCTGCCCAAAAGAAATCTATCATATTGGGGTTGATGTAAAATTTTAAAAGAATTGAGTGGGAGCAACTTAATAATATTAAAAGCCCATGTTATTATGAAACATTAATGAAAACATATTCCTAATTTTAACATTCTCTCTTAACGGGTGGGTTAAAATATTTAACAAACATTCAAATGGCAAACAGTCAAATGATACAAGTGTTTAATTACTCTAAGGTCCCAAGATCAAACAAGACATGAAATAATGCGTGAATACACCAACGAAGATAGCGGAATACTTACATTGGTTGGTAGAGTCGATTTGAAGACAAATGAACCCAAAAAACGCACTGCCATGTAAGCCTACTGCATGCAGTCCACTGCCTACAAAAACAGAAAATTGAGTGAAGAAACGGAGCTCCTAGCTACGTCGGATGGATCCCGTCTCATGGGGAAACCTCCCTACCACCTTCGCAAGACTTGTAAGTGTGCTAGCACTTGATTTTTCACCATGAAAATCACTCTTTGCTTCCCTAAAGTCCACGCCATTTCTGGTTCCAAACCAGTCCAAGAATTTCTTCATTTGGGCGTGAGAGAAGAGAGAGTTTTGAGAGAGATAAAATTGTGTTAAGTTAAAAGATTTACCAAAAATCAATTTATATTTATGCCATAATGTTTATTAAATAAATAATAAACTTATGACACAAAACATGCAATGGCTTAGAGTGTCAAACACTCAAACTCCATGCAAGACCATTGAGTGTATTGTACACTATCACCATGCAATGCATTAGAATAAAATAATGCAAAAGTGACATGTGTCATGTGGGCCCCACACGTTTCCAAATGAAAGTGGGCCCACGTGCACTCACGCGTTCGGGTTCGATATTTCCGAAATACCGAGCTTACGTCGCGACGTTAATCAAATCGAATAATTGCGGTTAGCGAAATTATTATTTACGTCGCTAACGAATTAATTCTAAATTAACTCGTTTGCCCGAATTAAAATCTAATTTTAATTCCGCGTCGAAATCTAATTTCGTATAATATATCGAATATATTAATTTACCGATTAATTCCAAATTAATCGTTATCTCTCTCTAGACGATATTTTATCCTAGATAAAATATCTCCGTAATTAATCCTAGATTAATTTTCTCTCTCTTCTATATAATCCCAGATTATTCAAGAGTGCGAGTTGTGCGTCATCGGTGGATTATCGGGAAGCGACCCATGAGATCCCCGGATAATCTGGCAGTAAATACGGTCCTCGGAGTATCCGAATCACGTACGTACCAAGTACTACGTTCTACCGATTTATGAGACAAGGTCGACTCCTAGCAAAGCACCAAGTCTTCCCAAGTTCTCCGGACATATTCATCAAAGAATATCAAAGATCTGTATCAAGCGTAGTATACAATTGTATTGTGCATATCAGCCCAGTATCGGATAATCACGTGCTAGGGCTGGGGCTGGATAAGTGTCTGCCCCGTCCGAAACACATATCGGATGTCTGGTAACTAGTCTCTATAATCGGATATTCATGACCTGGTCATAATATCACGATTGGATGCGCATCACTTAAGAGCACTAATACCGTATCCTGCGTGACATCATCTCCATTATGACTGGAGTGACACTTCCGTCTTGACATCACATCCAATACACTACGATTCCTGATAAACCCAGTAGAGGTGAACACAGAACCAGTTAAGATCCCCCACCAACAAAACCAAAGTTTACCGATTGTCGTAAGTATTAGCGATGTAAGTCTCAGGTTAAGACTATACACACCTACCTTGATTTCGGCCTCCCATAGACACCTAGTCATAATACCAATGGGATTCCGAAGGGTCTATCCAGAGCGAAGCTGTTTCCCGTACCATCGGTGAAACACGACCTCCTATCGCACTTGCACAAGTATCCAATACTTATATATATGAGAACTATGTCGTTGTGCCCTCACAACGCGCACAAGTGCAATACTAGCCTATTCTGCATTATCGATGTCCAGTCTCGATAATACTACGGCTAGGGATATTTAATGATTAATCCTTCGTGGACTGATACTGTCTCATATCATCTCAATCCAGGAACTAATCATAGGGACCTCTCTTCATTTATATATCTATGGTGATCTAATCACAAATGACGAGAGTGCAATTTCCTAGTTACATAGTTAATTTGCTACAGCAACACAATGATCTGTGCAAATAGTGACGCTATGGGTCATATTATCCAACAACAAGTTGTCCCCTTTGCTGAGAATAAGCTCAAAGGGGACAACTACAATGACTGGTTTAGAAAACATAAAATTATCTTACGACAAGAAAAGATTTTATATGTTCTTGAAAGACCATTTCCCCATGAACCCGCAGAAGATGCTAACCAAAATTCATTTGATGCTTGGAAGAAACACGTCGATGATGATGTGCAAGCAGTTTGCATACTGCTTGGCTCTATGTCGGACGAAATTCAGAATGCTCACAGTGATATGGATGCTCAAACCATCATCTTTCACTTGAAGGATTTGTATGCAACTTCTGTTCATACCGTGAGATTCCAAATGTCATGTGCCTTATTCCAAACAAGGTATAAGGAAAGATTTGTTAGTGGACATATGCTTAAGATGATTTGCCACTTTGGAAAATTGGCCAACCTCGGTTCATCATGGATCATGAAATATGTCATAATCTAATTCTTCAGTCATTATCAAAAGACTTTTCTAACTTTATTATGCAGTTTCATCTGTTTGATAAAGAAGCTACTTTAGCAGAATTGCACAATCTGATAAAACAAGCAGAGAAGGACTTGAAATCGGAGCTTAAAACCTCCGCCATGCTTACGGGTACAGACCTGAAGACACGAGGCCCAAAGAAAAGTAAGGGCAAAGCCAAGGCTCCAGATCACCTAAAGCCCAATGGTAAGGTGGAGAAGAAAAAGGGAAATGTGAAATGTTTTTTTTTTGTGGAAAGAAGGGTCATTGGAAGAAAGATTACAGATCCTTGAAAGCCAAGGAAGCTAGGGAAGCCCAAGACGCCAAAAAGCCCAATGCTTCAGGTATGTTGTATTTGATTGAACTATATTCTCAAAACATTAAACCTTTTATATTGGTGCTTGACACCGGTTGTGGGACTCACTTGTGTAACAATGTGCAGGGCCTGAGAAATAGTAGGAGACTTCGTCATAGGGAGGTTGACTTACACATGGGTAATGGAGCAAAAATGGCTGCATTGTGCATGGGGACTTATTCATTAGTTTTTCCGAATGGTTTAGTTTTAGACTTAGAAGATTGTGTTTATGTACCTTATATAGTAAAGAACATCATTTCAATTTCTTCTTTATGTAATAAAGGCTTTTCATGCCTAATAAGTTGTAATGAATGTTCTATTTATTTCAATGAAATAAAATACGAATATGGCATTTTGAATAATGGTATCTATGTCTTACAAACTATCAAAAAATGTTCAACCTATAATATATACAATATTAACTCGAATAATCTCAATGAATCACTTCTATGGCACAGTCACTTATGTCATATCAATGAAACAAGATTAACTAAGCTACATAAGAATAGGTATTTCAGACCCTTCAAATATGAACCTTATGGAACTTGTGAGTCATGTTTACTTGGTAAAATGACCAAATTACCCTTCAAAGGTAAAGGACAACGTGCAGCGGAGACTTTAGAACTCATACACTCTGATATATGCGGACCAATATCAGTTACCGCTAGAGGTGGATTCTCATACTTCATTACATTTATCGATGATCACTCGTGATATGGGTATGTGTACCTTATGCGGTACAAATCTGAAGCCTTTGAGAAATTCAAAGACATCAAAGCTGAAGTAGAAAACCAGCTTCATAAAAGTATTAAGTCACTAAGGTTTGATCGAGGTGGTGAATACTTAAGCAATGAATTTCAAGATTACTTGAGAGAAAATGGCATTATTTCCCAGTGAACTCCTCCGGGAACTCCACAGCATAATAGGGTCTCCGAAAGGAGAAATCAGACATTATTAGATTTGGTCCGATCAATGATGCTAGACACAGATCTACCTCTTTCATTTTGGGGTCTTGCTTTAGAAGCTGCAACAATACTACTAAACCAAGTTCCTTCCAAGACTGTTAGTCAAACACCATATGAGTTATGGTATGGGAAACGTCGTAGTCTAGGTTATCTAAGAGTTTGGGGATGTGACGCATTTGTTAAGCTCACACAACCTAAAAAATTGGATGAAAGGGCAATTAAATGTAAGTTTGTTGGATATGCCTTGAACTCAAGAGCATACGTGTTCTACGTCCCAAATGGACAAAGAAAATTTGTCTCACGAAATGCTAAATTTATAGAGAATGAATTCATTCTCAAGAAATATAGTGGGAGTAGACTTGACCTCGATGAGTTACGAGAAGAACAAACTAACATAGAACTAAACCCTAGGCCCCTCAAAAGGGCAGCGACGGAACAACCACAAGGTTATGAACTTAGAAGGTCTGGTAGGGAAAGATATGAGCCTGAAAGATATGGTTTCCATATTGATAAGGAACATGATCAGGTCATTGATAATGACAATCCCACCAGTTATATATTGATTCAGTCAAGTGGCTTGAGGCCATGAAATCCGAAATAGACTCTACATATCAGAATCAAACCCATATGCTGCAAGTGGATTTACAAGCGTAAAACTGATGCAGAAGGAAACATCCAAACATATAAGGCTAGGTTAATGGCGAAAGGTTATAGATAAATCCAAGGAATTAACTATGACGAAACCTTCTCGCCTCTTGCAATGATTAAGTCCATTCGAATTTTACTAGCACTAGCTGCACACTTTGATTATGAGATTTGACAGATGGATGTCAAAACAGCTTTCCTTAATAGGAACCTCATAGAGGAAGTCTATATGACATAACCTGAGGGGTTTGCATCTAAGGATGATCATAATAAAGTATGCAAGCTTAAATGATCCATTTATGGACTCAAGCAAGCCTCCAGAAGTTGGAATATATGATTTGATGAGAAAATCAAAGAATTTGACTTCATCAAAAATGTAGATGAGCTTTGTGTTTACAGGAAAAGTAGTGGGAGTGTTGTTGTATTTCTTGTATTATATGTCGATGACATATTAATCATCGGGAATGATTACCTACTTGTCATGGAATCAAATTATCTAAGGAGCAATGTCCACATACTCCTTCAGATAGAGAGCGTATGAGTAGGATCCCTTATGCTTCAGAAATAGGATCGATCGTGTACGCCTATGTACAGGACATCATGTCTAGGTATTTGACAAATCCTGGTGAGTAACACTGGGCAGCTGTCAAAACAATCCTCAAGTATCTGAGAAGAACTAAGGACGTGTTCTTGACATACAGAGATTGTTCTGAGATGAAATTCATTGGTTATTGTGATGTGAGCTTTTAGACCGATATGGATGACATTAGATCGCAAATAGGATATCTATTTACTTTGAATGGCGGTGCTGTCAGTTGGAAAAGCTCAAAGCAGTCAACTATAGCGGACTCCACCACTGAAGCCGAGTATATTACAGCATCTGAGGTAGCTAAAGAAGCAGTCTGGATAAAGAAGTTCATCATGGAGCTGGAAGTGCTTCCCGCGATAAAGAATGGCGTCACAATGTACTGTGTTAACACGGGCGCCATTGCTCAATCAAAGGAACCAAGGTCCCACCAGAAATCCAAGCATGTACTCAGGCGATTTCATCTCATCAAGGAGACTGTTGAGAGAAAATAAAATATTATAGTGAAAATACCCACATAAGATAATCTTGCAGATTCTCTGACTAAATGGCTGACTCAACAAAAGCATGATAGGCACACCCGAGAGTATGGTGTGCAGATTCATACTAGTTGGCTATAGTGAAAGTGGGAGATTGTTAGGGATATGCCTTATACCCAACTTGTGGATGGGCTATATGTACATGCATTTGTAATATTTTCATTAATTAATGAAATGGCAATCTTTACTATACGTGTCTTACATAACTTATATGAATCATCAAGCACTGTAATAAATCCTTTGGAGTAATAAGATGATGGCTTCCACGCCTTATAAGAATCATTACACTTAAACGTTCCTAGTCATAGTTTTGTGAATAATCTGGGTGTTCACAAAGCGAAGAGACTAGCATGAGTATATGATCTGCCCTTAAGTGAGGTAGCCGATCTCATAGGATATTAGCGGAGATCCGTCCGCTTGGTGTATCACATGGATGAAAGAGTTGCTCGTGTCCATCGAACTGACCGCCGAAAGTATTCACATTGAGTGTTTATCTCATGTGTCTGTGAGAACTTTCATGAATCGATTGTATGACTAGTCCTTACACTTGAGGTCTTTACAATCTTATGTGTGGATCAAATAAATTGACATTCTCCTTCCCCGGTTCAAAAGATCCGGTCATAAGGTTATGATTGGGTCATTTGTTGAAACACATGAAGTTTGTAAATATACAACAGAGAATCGCCACTCTCTTGGATAATATTTTCTTATAAGAATAGTATTCCAGTTCGCGGGTTGATATGTGTGATCAGTGCTTGAGATACTGTGGCCGACGCGCGGAGAATAATGTGAGATTCTTGGGTTAGCACGATTCATGACACTATCACATCATCATCAACTTTGACATATGGGTAGACACTTTCCATACCCTAGTTCAAACGGTGGGGATACAGTGAGGCGATGGACCGTATAATATGTAAATCGCATATATGATGGGTATATATCTTTCCTTCTCATTTGGGGGCCTTGACATGTTGCTAGATGTCAATCTTGGTCATTGAAATCGAACGCCCATATGATTGGAGGATAATTTATGTTCGATTAAATTATCACGATTTATTTCATGTCCAACTTGAGGGGAACCCAAAAGGTCATACACAACAAAGTCGAAATCAAAGGTTAACAGTGCACAATACAAAATTAACAGCATATATGATTGCTGAAGGAATTGTTCATAAATGGTTCAATGTGTTTAATTATTGAAAAAATCATTTATGAGGTTCCATAGTGGCTTAGGGATTGGTGAATGACGATAGGGGCACTTTGGGAATTGGAATAAATAAATAAATAATTAAAAAATGTGAATAGTAATTTTTTTGTTATTTGTTTTTATTCCAATTCGGCCCAAACTCTTATTAGGGTTTTATAATCTCATTAAACCACTAAATTAAGATCAAATGGCTAAGATTAAATTAGCTTTTATCCCACATCGGATTCTTAATTAATTTTGTTGTCTTTGAAGCACCTATATAAACCCAATGAATTCTTTACAAATTTTTGCACCAAACCTTTCATATCTTGGGTTTATATAAGTGAGCAACTCTAAAGTTTAAGAGTAAGCCACTGATTTTGAGGATTCTTAAGTCTAATTGACTAGAGGAACCTGGAGTTAAAAATTTTGAGGTATTTGCCTACGCTAGCACCAAGGGCAAAATACCTGTGCACTCAAGGCGTAGTCTTGCCGTTGAGATTTGGCTTTGGAGTGTGCAGCCTTAAAGGCCAAACACTTGGGTGGCTCTTTGGAACGTGGAAGAGCTTGCTGAGTTCGATAAAAGCTTGTAGATTGGAGGGAGGACTGGAGGAGTCTTCGGTTCAAGTAAGACTTTTTTCTTTCTTTATTTTAATTAGAGTTCTTATGATAGTTAGCAAGTTTAGGTTTATGTTATTTGCATGTTTTATGAGTTTTTATGCTTAGAATATATAGTAACATGCCTAGTATTATAGAATAATCAAAACATACTCGTAATTTAGATCTAAATCAAGTTTTAATCATTAGATTTCAATTTATTTATTATAATATAAGTGAGTTTAATCTAAGTTGTCATTATAAAAGCTTCACCCTTACCCCAATAGCAAAGAAATTAGTTACTCATTTTGTAATTAAACATACTCGTAATTTTATTACTGAAATAAAAAGACATTACAAAAAAATTTAAGTAAATAAACACACAATACACTTGATCAGTGGTAAACACCCACGTTACGCAAGCGCACATATCGCTCAAGTAGTATAAAATGTATCGATCCCACAAGAACTTAATACCTTAGCTATTAATTTATTGAAGCTAAATGTCTACGAGTATCTAATTGATTGGTTTTTGGTTCGATGGTGATTTTTATCTAAAACAAGTAAATAAAACAGTGTGAAAGTAAATTAAAGGAAAAATCAATATTATAACACTATCTAGGGTTGTGAATCCTTCCAATATCTTTTAAAGATGAAGTGATTATCTCATGTTTGTGCAATATATTAGTTTATTAACTTGGACCACGAAATTATGCAAAAGCCTCTTCCGATGGTCAGATGCAAACTCCCAAAGTAACCCAATTAACTATATTCCTATGTTAATTAAGAAACTCTGAATTCATTAAGTTTAAGTTCCAATTATGGCTACCCCCGCCCGACAGGTATATTCTTATCCTGTAAGGAAAGAGACATTTACCCCAATGTGAGATCATGAGCTATTGAGTCTAAGGCTAAACCTAAAATCTCTTTTCCATGCTCATTTTAAGTTTCCCAAATTAATTTTATTAATGGCAGTTTACAAGAAGCATTAAGACTAAGACTCAATAAATAAACCAATATATTACCCAAGACATAAAATAACAAACTTATAAACTGGTGATATTGGAACTCATCACACCCCTAGATTATGTATTTAGCTACGATACATACCTAGGATTACTAAAAACTTAATTAACCAAAACATCATAAAAAAATAAATTGAAAATAAATAAAAGTAAAATTACAATAATGAAAGAAAATGCTGGGGTTAAAGGATCCACTTTTAATATTTCAAAACTAGATATCTCTCTTATTGTCAATGTTTACCGATTAATTAATTATATTTATCCAGACAATAAATGCATAAATTCCATTTGTCTCAATTAAGTCCAACCGACCATATAGGCGGTAACAAGGTTATTACCTAAACCGACCATATAGGCGGAAACTACGTATGGAATGTAAAACTGACTATATAGGCGGTAAATAAGGTTGTCATCTAAACCAGCCATATAAGCGGTAACTAATTAATCCAAATTTTAATTAAAATATGGGAGATTAATCTAATTTATTATATTAAAAGTATTACTTTGTCACCCAATCAGAATGAGATTACATGCTCATGCTGTAAATGAAAACACACAAAATTTTATTAATTAAATAAAAAAGAAAACTGAAGAAAACTTAAATAAATATACAAGACACTTTCCTTTAGGTTTTTATGGAGAAATTCCTCCAAAGAATGCATGTACAATTTACAAAGTTTAGCTTGGTATTTAAAGGCAAATCTAAAGGCTTCCACCAATTTCTCCACCAAACATGGAACCAAACATGGCATCAAACATGGTACCAAACATGACACCAAATCCTCCACCAAACATGTAAGTCTGACAATTTCCATATTTTTTTTTATTTTTTTATTTTTTATTTTGAAAATGACTTTAATAATTACATATAACACACTTACGGATATTTATCAATTTCGATCATGAAAACTTCAAATTTCGAAATTATTATAAACTTCAAAGTGTAGATCGTTGAGTATTCTTTCATCGGGAACTTGAATTAACTCAATCCGATATCTGAGTAGAACGTTATGGCCAAAATACACAAATTGCGCAAATCTGGAATTTCTGAAATTATACTTCGTTAGAACGCCATTTCAAGTTTCCAACCTCCAAAATCCAAATGTAAAGTCCAGTTTTTCCATTATTTATTCCACATTTCGTCCTGATTGATTCTATTGAGTCTCGATTTTATTTTATCTAAAAAAAGAAACTATAAACACATCAAAACATTCAAAAACTTGAGAAACTATACAAAATATTAAGTAAAAGGGGCGGTAAATATTGATATATTTTCGCTCATCACCCCCCAAACCTATCATTGCTAGTCCTCGAGCAAAACAATAAAATAAAATGCATTAAATAATTAGAATTAAACTAAGCCACTTTCGTAGGGATCACGGTTGCATTTTGCGTAGCAACAAGCTTTTAAACCCTTAGGTGTCCCTAGTGGACGAGTTGTAGTTCTTGAGGACTTACAGCAACAATAACCACAAACGTCAATCTAATACACACAAAAGCAAAAAGACAAGAGAAAAGAGAATAAACAAGTTAGTGACTAAACAAGTGAAACTTCTTATCCAAGTTAATAGTGTTAGACATTATGTCCCATAGCGTCACTGTTTGTAAATGATATTGTATTATTGTACAAAATTAACTATGTGATAATGAAATTGCCTTTTGCCGTTTTGTAATTTTATTTACTTTGATATATAAATGGCGAAAGTCCATATGATTAGTACTGGATTGAGATGATATGAGACAGTATCAATCCATAAAGGTTTAATCATTAAATATCCCTAGCCGTAGTATTATCGAGACTGGACATCGATAATGCGGAATAGGCTAGTATTGCGCTTGTGCACGTTGTGAGGGCACAACGACATAGTTCTCATATATTTAAGTATTGGATACTTATGCAAGTGCGATAGGAGGTTGTGTTTTACCGATGGTACGGAAAACAGCTTCGCTCTGGATAGAACCCGCGGAATCCCATTGGTAGTATGTCTATGTGTCTATGGGAGGCCGCATCAGGGTAGGTGTATATGGTCTTAACCTGAGACTTACATCGCTAGTACTTGCGACAATCGGTAAACTTTGGTTTTGGTGGTTGGGGACCTTAACCGGTCTATGTACACCTCTTCTGGGTTTATCGAGAAGCGTAGTGTACTGGATGTGATGTCAAGATGGAAGTATCGCTTCAGACATATGGAGGTGATGATCACGCAGGGCACAGAACTGGTACTCTATAAAAGGTTGCAACCGTCGGGACAATATGACCAGGTCAGGATTGTCCGATTTAAAGAGACTAGTTGCTTGATGTCCGATATATGTTTCGTACGGGGCAGACACTCTCCAGCCCTAGGCCTAGCATGTGATCATCCGATACTGGATCGATGTACGCAATACTACGGTATACTACGCTTGATATAGATCTTATATTCCTATAAGAATATTTCTGGAGAATTGGGTAGGCATGGCGCTTTGCTAGAAGCCAACCTTGTCTTGTGAATCGGTAAAGACGTAGTACGAGGTACGTACGTGTTCGGATTATCCGACGACCGTATTTATGCCAAAATATCCGGAGGTCTCTTGGGTCGCTTCCCGAAGATTCACCTATGATATTTGATTCGAATTTAATTAATCTTGGATTAATTACGGAGAAACTTTATCTTGGATAAAGTGCCTTATTTAGAGAGAGAGAACGATTAATTTGGAATTAATCAGAAGATTTTATATTCGATATAATAATTGAAATTCGATTTCGACGCGAAATTAAAATTAGATTTTAATTCGGGCATACGAGTTAATTTAGAAATAATTCGTTGCGACGTAAATAATAATTTCGCTAGGCGCGATTATTTATTTAAATTCGATTTAATTAACGTCGCGATGCAAGTTCGGTATTTCGGAAATATCGAACCCGAACGCGTGAGTGGACGTGGGCCCACTTTCATTTGAAACGTGTGGGGCCCACATGACACTTGTCATTATATGCATTATTTTATTGATAAGGCATTGCATGTTAATAGTGTACAAAACACTCTAAGGCATTGCATGGTGATAGTGTGCATTACACTCAAAGGTTTTGCATGGAGTTTGAGTGTTTGACACTCTAAGCCATTGCATGGTTTATGTCATAGATTTTATTAATTTAATAAATTATGACATAAATATAAATTGATTTTTGGTAAAACAAATATCAATTAAGACTTTACACAAAAATCTCTCTTCTCTCTCAAATTACCGAGAACTCCATTGACAAGGGCAAGGAAGATTTGATCTTCTATTTCTCCATTTTTGCTAGCACAAGCAAGGGATCAAAAGAGGTGATAGGGAACCATCAAAGAGCTTGGAATACAAAAGCTTGGAGCTTCAAGTCTTCTTCCTCCTCTTGGCCGAATCTTCCATAACTTGGAGCTTCTACCATTTGATCATCTTCTTCATCACAAGATATTGTAAGTATGATTCCGCCATACTTCATGTTTATATATATTCTTTATAGTATTTCACATGCTTAATCTTTGTTTGGGACATATTATAGAAACCAACAATGGTATCATTGAGCTAGGTTTAAGCATGAAATACTTTAGGTTAAAATTTGATAAAATTGGTGAAGCATGTTCTTGTGAAATTTGATGAATAAGTATGCTTGCATGTATATAGATGATGTTATATGAAATCAATTTTATGAAAAATGCATTGGATGATTTTTCCCCAAAATTTTAACCTTGGCCGAATGGTGTGATAAAATTGGTTAAAGCATGTTCTTGTGAAATTTGATGAATAAGTATGCTTGCATGTATATAGAATGATGATACATGGAATCAATTTTATGAAAAATGCATTGGATGATTTTTCCCCAAAATTTTGACCTTGGCCGAATGATATGGTGAAATTGATTGAAGCATGTTCTTGTGAAATTTGATTAATAAGAATGCTTACATGTATATAGAATGATGATACATGGAATCAATTTTATGAAAAATGCATTGGATGAATTTTTCCCCAAATTCATGCCTTGGCGAATGTGTTGCTACTTGGAGTGGATTGAAATTTTTTGTGTTTAAGATCATTGGATGACTTAGAACGTGTACGGGACGTAGATTAATAATTCAATCGGATTGAAAAACAAATCGACACAAAAAAACTCACATTGGCCGAATACATAGGACATGTAAAGGAGTTGATTTTTGTTAAAATTAATGTTGGACATTTATTTTGAAAAATTGATGATTAATAATTAAATGGGTTTTTTGAAATATTTGTTTAATACATTAATCTTGGTATTACACTTTAATTAATTGGACTTTAATGTTTGGAATATTAAAATTTAATTAATGGGCTTTAATAATTTAATTGGGCCTTATGGGCTTAAAATTGGTTTTATGGCACTTAAGGGTGATTCCTTATTTGGGCTTGGTAATTAGGTTTGACCCACATTGACCAAAGCCCAAGCCTTAATAAATCAATTCTAAGTCCATTTGACTTGAATTAAATTCAACATTGGATGTTAGTTGGGCTTTGAGGCCCAATAAGATTAGATTAGAATCTAAGTCTTTAAAGCACATTAAAAGTGTAAACATTTAATTTGGAATTAAATAATTGAATTAGTATTGAATACGAATTAAATTAGATTTAATAAGTAGTTCGATATAATTCGCGAATTCGTACCTTGTGTACTTATTCTCAATCGAGTTGGACTCGCGCAAAATCAAACCGTTGTTTGAACATTGGATGATCACTTTAACAAAGACTAATTAATTGGATTAGATTGGTTGTAGAAGCATGTCTTGTTTGAATATATATGTATGTGATGAATGAATAGTGTATATCGGATGGATATTAGAAGGGAAAGGGTAATTTTAGAAATTATTGTAAATTTGGAATTTATAAATTGGACCTGCGTGTCCAGCCTTATCTCTTATCTCTTTGTATTCTCTTCTCACCTAATTCCCCTCAATGTAAATGAGGTTTCTCTTATTGTATTATGTAATTGGGTAGAAGTAGAATAGTGCTAGCGGGGAGAGGAAAGGAGTGATTTGTTCTAGGAACAAGTTGTTTATATATCCATCCGCATATCACTATTAATTTACTTTACGCGCTTTATGATGTTTTAGAAGCATGCTTAAGGGTGTATGATGATGAGACCTAACAAGATAAATAAATTGGTTGCCAATTACGCGAAAATCCCTCAATTTATATTAAGCGAATATCCTTCCATTGAATGGTTCTTGTTCAAGATCCGAAGTTGGCATTGGTTTGTTTTTGACCAAAGTCAAGACCTTTGTCAATCAAGGATGTACTTGAATCATGAGAGTTTTGTTGCATATCGGTGTCTTGTCCAAATCGTGATTTTTATTGGCCAAAGTCAAGATCACTTTTTGTCCAACGACATTGATTACGAAACTTTCCTCGTCAATGGTCCCGCTTAACTGGAATCACTAGGTTTGTTTTTGGCCAAAGCCAAGGCCTAGATGATTCGGAGGATAGGGTTAGGAAAATGTAATGGTTACATGGCATTATACATATGTTTCGGACTTGGATGTCCACCTAACCGGATCTAGGAATTGGATGAGATCCAATTGATCATGGAGATCTACCTAAGTTAAATAGCATACATTTTTATTGGCCAAAGTCAAGGTTGTGTGTTATTTAACGGGATCCTAGCCCACTAGGAAATTCGATTTCCCGAGTTCTCTACAGAGGGTTAGAAACTTGAAGAAAATAGTGGGAGGCTATTATTGAATTTGCAATCTCGTTCAGATAATTAGCCTTACTCGTCTTTCAAAATTATTTCGTCAATATTTTAAATGATTAGTTGGACTAATATATTGTTATTTTACTTGTAACAGTTTGACTGTACCCATAACATCGTTGACTTTATAGTTGGACTATAGTTGTCAAGATGACTGGCAAAGGTAATATCCGCGACATAATCATGGCGATAATGTCTTCAAAGGGACAAACTTTGCCGACTGGGAAATGAACCTCAAGATAGTGCTTGGGGCTGAGAGGGTACTGTACTATTCAGAGGCCTCTCCCGCCTAAACCCACTGAGCCACTGGAGCTAGAGTTATGGAAGACTCATAGTGATGATTGTGACCAAGCTCAGTCAGTTATGCTAGCTGCAATGACCCAGCATTTCAGACGCCAAAACAGGGACTTGGATCCCTATAACATGATGGCAAGATTGCGTGATCTTCACCGCACTAACAAGCGGATGAAGAGGTACAAGCTAGTAAGGAAACTCTTCCGCTCCCGGATGACAGATGGCGCATCAGTTGAGGCCCACGGGACTCAAATGATCGCTGACATAGATGAGTTAGCCAATATGGCATTGTCTTGGAGGCAGAGCTGACGATTGATATGATATTACAATCGCTGCCCGATACTTGGAAACAAATCATCGTCAACTATAAGTTGATGGATACTGACGACACTCTCGGAGAGTTGTTGTCCGTGCTGAAGGAGTCCGAAAGGGAACTCCTAAAGGGGAGCAAGCGCGAGGCGCATTATGCATCGACCTCTCATGCGCCAAAGGCTAGGCCCATGGCAATTGGAGGTGCGAGGAAGAGGAAGTTCAAAAAGAAGGGCAAAGGCAAGTTGACAGTGGCTTCTAGGAAGCCAAAGGACAAATCTCGCGACATCTGCCTTAACTGCGGCAAAAGGGGTCACTGGAAACGTGACTGCCAAATAAGCATTGTGCAGAAGGAGGATAGCAAGGGTGGCAAGGCTACCGCCTCTGGTATGTGTTATTGAGATAAATATGAATACTTCTAGTTTTAAAAATTGGATTTTTGATTCTGGTTGTGGTGCTCATATTTGTACTGATGTGCAGGATCTGCATGATAGCAGGATGCTGGCGTCAGGGGAGATGGATCTACGGGTCGGAAACGGAACACCAGTTGCTGTTTTGGCCGTAGGGACTTTTGTTTTAGAACTGCCCTCAGGGCATGTACTTAAACTTTTAAACTGTTATTTTGTACCTAGTTTAACTAGGAATATTATATCTGTATCCTTGTTAACCCAGCAGGGTTACACTTTTGTATTTAGAAACACTGGGTGTTATTTATATAAAAATGATGCAGAAATTTGCATAGCTGTTGCAAATAACGGTCTTTATATTTTGAATATAAATGAATCTCCTAAAATGACAAACAAAAGGCTCAAAAGGAGTAATCTAAAAGATGAAGCTTATATGTGGCATTGTCGTCTAGGACACATTAACAAGACTCGCATATCCACACTTTCGAAGAGTGGGTACTTGGACGAATTTGATCTCAATTCATATGACGTCTGTGAATCTTGTCTTTTAGGCAAAATGCCTAAATCACCTTTTAGCGGTAAAGTTGAACGTACCACAGAACTGTTAGCTCTCGTTCATACTGACGTATGCGGGCCATGTCTAGCCAGGCTAGAGGTGGATTTCACTACTTCGTAACCTTTACAGATGATGCATCTCGTTACGGTTATGTGTATCTTATGAGACACAAGTCGGAAACTTTTGAGAAATTCAAAGAGTTTCGACACGAAGTGGAGAAACAAACAGGGAAGAGTATTAAGACATTACGGTCAGACCGTGGTGGCGAATACTTAAGTTATGAGTTTCAAGATTACTTGAAAGAATATGGTATTCTTTCACAGTGGACTCCTCCTGGAACACCGCAATTAAACGGTGTGTCCGAACGAGAAACCGCACCTTGTTGGACATGGTAAGGTCAATGATGAGTCGCACTGAGCTACCAATATCCTTCTGGGGATACGCATTAAACAGTGCTATACTTATTTTGAATAAAGTACCGTCGAAGTCTGTTGAACAGACTCCATATGAGATAGGACAGGAAGGAAACCAGGTTCTCTTTCTGAAGATTTGGGGATGCTGGGCACATGTTAAACATTTGGAAAGTACCAAATTGAACCCAAAACTGATAAATGCCTTTTTGTAGGATATCCTAGGAAACCAAAGGATATTACTTCTATCACCCACAAGAGAACAAAGTATTTGTTGCTCTACAAGCATTTTTCCTTGAGAAGGATTTTATAAATGCAGTGGTAAGTGGGAGGAAAGTAGAACTCGATGAAGATCGTAGTGATACGTTCCTGGCCAACGTACAAAACAAAGTACAAAGCTAGGCTTGTAGCGAAGGGGTATCGTCAACAATACGGTATTGATTATGACGAGACCTTCTCACCCGTTGCCATGATTAAATCCATTCGGATAATGCTTGCAATAGCTGCATATTTCGACTTCGAGATATGGCAGATGGACGTTAAAACCGCTTTCCTTAACGGAAACCTTTTGGAGGATGTTTATATGCAACAGCCTGACGGTTTTATCGTGCCAAGACTTGCAAACAAGGTTTGTAAGTTAAATCGATCCATTTATGGATTGAAGCAAGCATCACGGTCATGGAATCAACGTTTTGATGAGATCATAAAAGAATATGATTTCGTGCAAAACGCAGATGACCCTTGTGTATACAAGAAGGTTAGTGGGAGAGCACTTACTTTTATCGTCCTTTATGTCGACGACGTATGCTGATAGGCAATGACATTCCCATGAACGTCGGTGAAAGCTTGGCTTTCATTAAAATTCTCCATGAAAGATCTGGGAGAAGCAGCCTTTATTCTTGGAATAAAGATCTACCGGGATAGATCTAGAAAGCTGCTTGGACTCTCCCAGAGTACATACATTGATAAAGTGTTGAAGCGATTCAACATGGAACAATCCAAGAGGGGATTGGTTCCAATGATACGTGGTACCTCTCTGTCTAAGGACATGTGTCCTAAGACTCAGGAAGAGAGAGACAACATGAGTCGGATACCGTTCGCCTCGGCAGTCGGATCGATCATGTATGCCATGATATGTACACGACCTGATGTCTCATATGCTTTGAGCATGTGTAGTCGCTATCAGGCCGATCCAGGTGAAGGTCACTGGATAGCAGTTAAGAATATCCTTAAATATCTTAGACGAACTAAGGATGCTTTCTTAATTTATGGAGGTGGAGAACTTGCGGTATCTGGGTATACCGATGCAAGTTTCCAAACCGACAAGGATGACTACAGGTCACAATCCGGGTACATTTTTTGTTTGAATAACGGAGCAGTGAGCTGGAAATCTTCCAAGCAAGATACTGTTGCCGATTCAACAACAGAAGCGGAGTACATCGCTGCATCTGAAGCAGCAAAAGAGGCAGTTTGGATCCGAAAGTTCCTAATCGGATTAGGAGTAGTTCCGTTAGCAGCAGAGCCCGTTCCATTGTATTGTGACAATAACGGGGCTATAGCGCAGGCTAAGGAACCAAGGTCTCATCAACGGTCCAAGCATGTTCTTCGACGTTACCATCTGATTCGGGAGATTATACATCGTGGCGATGTAAAAGTCGAGAAGGTCACATCAGATGATAACATTGCAGACCCGCTGACGAAGGCTGTCATTCAGCAAGTTTTTGAACGACACATACATAGTTCGGGTATTAGATGCTTGAGTGACTGGCTATAGGCCAAGTGGGAGATTGTTAGACATTATGTCCCATAGCGTCACTGTTTGTAAATGATATTGTATTATTGTACAAAATTAACTATGTGATAATGAAATTGCCTTTTGCCGTTTTGTAATTATTTACTTTGATATATAAATGGCGAAAGTCCATATGATTAGTACTGGATTGAGATGATATGAGACAGTATCAATCCAAAAAGGTTTAATCATTAAATATCCCTAGCCGTAGTATTATCGAGACTGGACATCGATAATGCGGAATAGGCTAGTATTGCGCTTGTGCACGTTGTGAGGGCACAACGGCATAGTTCTCATATATTTAAGTATTGGATACTTATGCAAGTGCGACAGGAGGTTGTGTTTTACCGATGGTACGGAAAACAGCTTCGCTCTGGATAGACCCCGCGGAATCCCATTGGTAGTATGTCTATGTGTCTATGGGAGGCCGCATCAGGGTAGGTGTATATGGTCTTAACCTGAGACTTACATCGCTAGTACTTGCGACAATCGGTAAACTTTGGTTTTGGGGGTGGGGGCCTTAACCGGTTCTGTGTACACCTCTTCTGGGTTTATCGAGAAGCGTAGTGTACTGGATGTGATGTCAAGATGGAAGTATCGCTTCAGACATATGGAGGTGATGATCACGCAGGGCACAGAACTAGTACTCTATAAAAGGTTGCAACCGTCGGGACAATATGACCAGGTCAGGATTGTCCGATTTAAAGAGACTAGTTGCTTGATGTCCGATATATGTTTCGTACGGGGCAGACACATCTCCAGCCCTAGGCCTAGCATGTGATCATCCGATACTGGATCGATGTACGCAATACTACGGTATACTACGCTTGATATAGATCTTATATTCCTATAAGAATATTTCTGGAGAATTGGGTAGGCATGGCGCTTTGCTAGAAGCCAACCTTGTCTTTGAATCGGTAAAGACGTAGTACGAGGTACGTACGTGTTCGGATTATCCGACGACCGTATTTACTGCCAAAAATCCGGAGGTCTCTTGGGTCGCTTCCCGAAGATTCACCTATGATATTTGATTCGAATTTAATTAATCTTGGATTAATTACGGAGAAACTTTATCTTGGATAAAGTGCCTTATTTAGAGAGAGAGAGAACGATTAATTTGGAATTAATCAGTAAGATTATTATATTCGATATAATAATTGAAATTCGATTTCGACGCGAATTAAAATTAGATTTTAATTCGGGCATACGAGTTAATTTAGAAATAATTCGTTAGCGACGTAAATAATAATTTCGCTAGGCGCGATTATTTATTTAAATTCGATTTAATTAACGTCGCGACGCAAGTTCGGTATTTCGGAAATATCGAACCCGAACGCGTGAGTGGACGTGGGCCCATTTCATTGGAAACGTGTGGGGCCCACATGACACTTGTCATTATATGCATTATTTTATTGATAAGGCATTGCATGTTAATAGTGTACAAAACACTCTAAGGCATTGCATGGTGATAGTGTGCATTACACTCAAAGGTTTTGCATGGAGTTTGAGTGTTTGACACTCTAAGCCATTGCATGGTTTATGTCATAGATTTATTATTAATTTAATAAATTATGACATAAATATAAATTGATTTTTGGTAAAACAATATCAATTAAGACTTTACACAAAAATCTCTCTTCTCTCTCAAATTACCGAGAAACCATTGACAAGGGCAAGGAAGATTTGATCTTCTATTTCTCCATTTTTGCTAGCACAAGCAAGGGATCAAAAGAGGTGATAGGGAAACCATCAAAGAGCTTGGAATACAAAAGCTTGGAGCTTCAAGTCTTCTTCCTCCTCTTGCCGAATCTTCCATAACTTGGAGCTTCTACCATTGATCATCTTCTTCTTCATCACAAGATATTGTAAGTATGATTCCGCCATACTTCATGTTTATATATATTTTTATAGTATTTCACATGCTTAATCTTTGTTTGGGACATATTATAGAAACCAAACAATAGTTGTTTTCTTTCTTTCTAAATTACCAAATAAGTAAATTCTCTAATTATTTTAACCACTCTCCATATACAGAACCAAAAAGGTATTAATCAGCTCATTGTGCCCATAATATTCATAAGTGTAGTTGAAAAGAGAGTAATATTTTTGTCCTAAAGTTATATCAGAAATCACCCATGTTTTTAGCAATGGTTTTTTTATTTACAACATCTTCAATCCAGGTAGCGAGCTTTGGGCCAGTGACTCCCAAGTGTTGGACAATTATTACCCATAGCGTCACTATTTGTATAGATCATGAGTTATTGTACAAAATTAACTATGTGACATAGGAGATTGCACTCTTATCATTTGTGATTAGATCACCTAGATGTATAAATGATAAAAGGTCCCTATGATTTTTAACTGGACGGAGAATGATATAAGACAGTATCAGTCCATGAAGGATAAATCATTAAATATCCCTAGTCAGAGTATTATCGAGATTGGACATCGATAAATACGTAAAAGACTAGTATTACACTTGTGCGCGTTGTGAGGGCGCAACAGCATAGTTCTCATATATTTGGGTATAGGATACTCATGCAAGTGTAATAGGAGGTTGTGTTTTACCGATGGTACGGGAAACAGCTTCGCTCTGGATAGACCCCCTCGGAATTCCATTGGTAGTATGACTATGTGTCTATGGAAGTCCGAAATGAGGGTAGGTGTATTTGGTCTTAACCTGAGACTTGCACCGCTAATACTTGCGACAATCAATATACTTTGGTTGCGGTCGCCCAGGGCTTTAACAGGTTCTGTGTACGCCAATACTGGGTATATTGAGAATCGTAGTGTGTTGGGTGTGATGTCAAGTCGGAAGTGTCACTCCAGTCATATGGAGATGATGGTCATGTAGGATACGGGACTGGTTCTCTTAAATGTGCGCATTCGGGATAAAATGACAAGGTCATGTTTATCCGATTATAGAGACTAGTTACCAGACATCCGACATGTGCTTCGTACGGGGTAGACATAATTCCAGCCCCAGGCCTAGCACGTGATCATCTGATACTGGACAGAAATACGCAATACTACGGTATACTACGCTTGATACAGATCATTTATTCCTATAAGGATATTTCCGGAGAATTGGGCAGGCATGGCGCTTTGCCAGAGGCCAACCTTGTCTTGGAAATCGGTATAAACATAGAACGAGGTACTTACGTGTTCAGATAGTCCGACGACCGAATTTACTGCCAACATATCTGAGGATCTCATGGATCGCTTCCAAAAGATTCACCGATGACGTATAACTCGCACTCTAAATTAATCTGGGATTAATTAGAAGAGAGAGAAAATTAATCTGGGATTAATTGCCGAGATATTTTATCTAGGATAAAATATCAATAAAAGATAGAGAACGATTAATTTGGAATTAATCGGGAAATTAATATATTTGATATATTAAACGAAATTAGATTTCGATGCAGAATTAAAATTATATTTTAATTCGTGCGAACGAATTAATTTAGAATTAATTCGTTAGCGACGTGAATAATGATTTCACTAGGCGTAATCATTTAATTACGACGCAACAGAAAATTTATTAATTTGGAATAGCGAGCCCGAGCCCAAGATTATTTGCGAGCGCATTCACATTTCGAATTTGAGTGCGGCACGTCAAATCAAGCGTCAAATCGCTAGTCGCATCAAGCGTCAAATCACAAGTCATTTGAGTGATGTGACATGACAACTTGATGGATTGAGTGATGTGAGTGGTTGGGGCTTTAATGGTTTGACTTTTAAAAGCCAACTTCAAGTGAAATTCATTTGAAATTCAAAGTGTGTATATGATACACAAATTTGACAAACCAAACACAATTTCTCTCTTCCTCTCATCTCTCTCTCTCACGCCCAAGGGGCTCCAAAAGCTCACTGGTTTTTCCTCTAAAAACGGGACAGTGGGAAGCAATGAGTGTGGATTTTGTGGCAAAATCACAAGTGCTAGCACACTTACGAGACATGCGAAGGTGATAGGGAAGTCCACCATGAGCTGGGAACCGTTCGATGAAGCTCGGAGCTTGACGAAGGACCCAAACGAAGGCCAAAACAGTGAGCTTGGATGCTACTGCGTGACAATGAACATAAGGCATAAAGTTGATTTTGTTGCCTCCGCATCGCTCAACCGATCGATGTGAGTATTCCGCAACTTCCCCGATTATTATTCACACTTGATTCATGCTTATAATTGATCTTGGGACCTTAATAGAAACCAACAATGGCATCTAGAGCAAGGTTTGAGCATGAAAAAGTTTAGGGTTAAAATTTGGGTAAATTGATTTTGAGCATGAATTTGTGAAATTGTATGAATGAGTATGCTTAAATGTGTTTGAATTGAAGTTTGATTGGATCAATTTCAAGAAAAGTGGTTTGGAACAATTTTGCCCAATTTTGGATGGCTTCGCCGAATGCCTTATGCCCTAAAATGTCTTGGATTTTTTGATTGTTTATTCATTGGATGAGTTAGAATCATTCGGGAATGTGATTTAATGTCGATTGTGGAATTAATTGGATTGAATTCGAATCGGACACAAATCCTCTCCCTTGGCCGAGACTTGTAGCATGTAAATTGGGTTTGATTTTAATCAAAATGTGTTGGACATGTGATGATGTAAATGAGCATGATTAATTGTGTATATTCAATGTTAATTTGGATAATTAATCATGTTATACACTTTGGTAATTGAATTGGGAAAATTGGATTTTTGGAATTTAATTATTTGGGCCTTAAAATTAGATTTGGGCTTTTAAAGTTGTATTGGGCTTATTGGGCTTTGTTGTACAAAGTTTGGTTTAGGAAAAATTGGTTGGATCCAATTAGGACCAAAACCGCATCCATAAAGCCCAAATGCGACTTAATGGACTTAAAGTTTAATTGGGCCTAATGGGCCAAGATAGATTTCTAGGTTATGGTGTAACTCCCAGATTTGATTTGGTTATTCGGTTTGACCGGAGTTGACCAAAAGTCCACGCCTTAAGAAATTAATTAAAAGCCCATTGGACTTTAATTAAATTGACGTTGGACGTTAATCGGGCTTTGAGACTGTAGCGATTAATTTGGATTTAAGTCGTAAAGGTTCGTAATAAGGTGTAGTATTTAATTTGGAATTAAATAGCGAATTAGAATTGAATGCATATTAAATTGGATTTAATTATGTAGTTTAATTTAGTTCGAGAATTCGTACTTTGAGTACTTATTCGCAAAAAAAAGTTTGACTCGAGCAAATCAAATGTTGTTTGAACATTGGATGATCACTAATTATCAGATTAATTAATTTGATTAGATTGATTGATAACATGCTTGTGTGAATACATGATTGCGATGCATGAATAATGTATATCAGATGGATATTATAGGGTGGACAATTTTAGAAATTGTTGTAATAAATTTGATTTATTAATTGGACCTGCGTGTCCAGCCTTATTACTCTTATATTCTTTGTATTCTCTTCTCACCTATTCCCCTCAATGTAAATGAGTTTCTTTAGAAGTGTAGTGTAACGGGTAGCAGTAAATACTTGTGCTAGCGGGAGAGAGAAAATGAGAGATTTGATCTAGGATCAATGTGTTAAAGTATCCATCCGCAGATCATTATTATTTTCATATGCGCTTTATTATGTGTTTAGAATGCATGTTAAGGGTGTATGATGATGAGACCTTAACAAAGATAATAAATTGGTTGCCAATTTGCACTCGAAAAACCCTCACATAATATTAAGCGTTTTTCCTTCTATTGAGTGATTCTCACTCAAGATCCGAGACCGGCATTGCTTGTTGGCAAAGTCAAGGCCTTTGTCCGTCGAAGATGTGTTTGAATCACGAAGGCTTTGTTCCATATCAGGTCTTGTCCAAGTTGTGGTTTGTTGGCCAAAGTCAAGACCACTTCTTGTCCATCGACATTGATTACGAAGCTTTCCATGGTCAATGGGTCGCGCTTAACTGGGATCACTAAGTTTGTTGTGCCAAAGCCAAGGCTTAGTTGATTCAGAGGAAAATGGTTAGGTAATACATTGGATGTATTGCCATATATAAGATATATGTTTCGGACTTGGATGTCCCCCTACAGGATATAGGAATTGGATTGGATCCAATTGATCTTAGAGATCTACCTAGTTAATTATCATACAATTGTTGGCCAAAGTCAAGATTGTGTGATATTTAACGGGATCCTAGCCTACTAGGAAACACGGTTCCCGAGTACTCGACAGAGGGTTAGATGCTCGCCGAAAAATAGTGGGAGGCAAGAATTGAATTTGCAATACTCGTTCAATTACTCGCCATAAGCGCTCAAACAAATCATTCAATCACAAATAAATTAATGTTAGTTGCACTAATATTTAAATTGTTGTTTTAATAAATAGTTGGACTATATTCAAACTATTCATTTATAGTTGATTTTATAATTGGATTATAGTAATCAATATAATTGATTTTAATCTATTAAATTATAGTTGATTAAGTAGTTGGACTATTGTAATCATTATAATAAATAGTACCGAAATCGTTGATTAAAAGTTGAACTATTAGAATCAAGATATAATTGAAAGATTGACATTTAAAACATAATCCTATGGAAAATGTATTTAAATGTTTAATTTTCAAATTGGGAATAAAATTTCAGGATGGTCCTGAAAAAATAATAAGTTACTTTATTTGATAAAATAATATATTATGCCTAATCCCGAAGTTGAGCAATTAGTAGAGCATAATCTTTGGAAGATTTATGTGATGATAACTTTAGTGCTTAATCCATTAAGCTTGTCGTAGTAGACTCCTTAATTCTGAATCAGAACTAAGGATTAGATCCTTAAAGTATGATAATGAAATTGAAGGATCTTCATAAATCTATGCTTGATTTTAGAAGTACTATATTGCAATAAATAACTCTTGGAGAGTTAATGACTATTCTCAAGGAGATAAAGTCAAACTTTGCAATTAGGCAAGTAGCGCAAGGCGCACCTTACTTCGATATTCTAGAAGGCCAAGGCTTGGCCAAAGGCTTCTGGAATATGAAAAGGGTAAAAGGAAAAATCATTATAATCTCGGGAAGATAAATGACATATCCCAAAATGTCTGCCTAAATGTGGCAAACGGGATCGCGGAAGCGTGACTACCTTTTGAACAAAGCAGACATGAAGGAATTAAAGACGAGAGGCTCTGACTTCAAATATGTTTGTCAACATATGTTCACTACTAGTATTAAAATTAGATTTTAAATACTTAGTGTGGTACATAAATATATATTGATGTTCAGAATCTGTTTTGAACATGATACTGACTTATAGAGATTTATCTGCGAATTAAAAATGGGACGAAAGTCGCTGTTTTAACCGTAGATACCTAAGTTTAGGAACTACCTTCGGGTGTGTATCTAAATTGGAAACTGTTATAATGTAACTAGTTTGACTAGAAACATTATCTTATATCAGTGTTTTAACCCGCTGTGGGTGAACCTTTATATTCTAGAACACTAAAGTGTTTTATTATATAAAGATGATATTGAGATAAACACATTAGATGTGAATAACAGAATTTATATTTTGAATATAAATAAATCTCAAACGTATAATATGACAAAACAACTAGCTCAAACTGATTTGATCAGAAGAAACTTATTGTGGCATTGTTGTCTGGGACACAATTAAACAAGAATCGTATATCCACACTTTTGAAGAGTGGGTACTCGGACTGATTTGATTCCATTCAAATAAAGTAAAAGAATCTAGTTTGTTGGGCAATGTGCCTAAAACACTATTTACTTGGTAAAAGTGCAAATGCCACCTATCTGTTAGCCCTAGTTCATAGTGAAGCAAGTGGGCCCATGTCTAGCTAGGCTAGATGTGGATATGAATATTTCGTGACCTTACGGATGTGGCATCGCGTTATGGTTATGTGTTTCTTTTCAAACACAAATCGGAAACTTTCAGTTTCGACACAAAATAGACAAACAGATCGGCTAAAGTATTAAACCGTCACGGTAAGACCGTAATGGAAAATACTTATGCAATAAGTTTCTAATGTACTTGAAAGAGTAAAGTATTCTTTCAAATGAGGACTCCTCCCGAAACACGTCAGTTTGACGGTGTGTCCGAACTGAGTAACCGAATCTTGTTGGACATGATAAGGTTAATCATTAGTCGCTCTGAGCTATCATTTCCTTCAACGGATAAGCATAAATAGTGCAAGAACTTATTTAGAATAAGGTTCCATAATAATCTGTTTGACAGACTTCATATTAGATATGAACGGGAAAGAAAGCGGGTTTCTCATTCCTAAATATTTGGGTATGCTAGGCATATGTTTGGATGATACCAAACTAAAACCCAAATTGGATAAGTGCCAAATGTAGGTTATCATAGGGATACCATAAGTATTGTGCTTATACAACTCACAAGAGAACAATTAGATTGTTGCTCACCATGCGGTTTGCCTAAGAGGAATACCGATATGCAGTGGTAAGTGAGAGAATAGTAAAACTCGATGAAAATCAGAGTAATACTATTCCAGGCATCGATTCCTAATGAAACATAAATAGTTCATCAAGGATGAAACTATAACATTAATCTTCGAATACACAAGAACCGCGTAAGTCAGAGAGAGTCAGAAAACAACCTGGGGTATGAGTTTCTGATCTCACCTCATAAAGATGTCTATCTTATTGAGGTATACCAACTGACTACGTATGAGGAAGTGATACAAGGTATCGACTCCCTATTATGACAAAGTGTCATGAGTCCGAAATGGATTCCATGTATATCAACCAAGTTTGGATACTAGTTGATGTACTGCAAGGCATTGTGCCTACTGGTACTATATAAGTCTTCAAGGAAGACATAATGGATGGCAACATACCAACGTATGAAGCTAGGCTTTTAACGAAAAGTTATCGTTATCAACATTGTGTTGATTACGATTCAACCTTTTACCTGTTTCCACGGTAAATCCATTTGGATAATGCTTGCTACTGTTGCATGTTTCATTTATTAAATATGGCAGCTGAATGGGAAAATCGCTTTCCTAGAAAAGGAAACCTTTGGAGGATGTTTACAACATCCTGTCGATTTTGTCGTTCCAAAACAAGCAAACAAGGTTTGCGGGTTATTCGATCCATGTTTGGATTGAAGCAAGCATTAGGTTCTTGGAATTATCGTTTTGATGTAATCATAATGGAGTATGATTTAATTCAAAACGGAAATGATTCTTGTGTATATAAGGAGGTAAGTGGGAGCGCACTGACATTAACTGTCCTATAAATAATGATAATACGTCATATCTTGGAAATGATATTCCCATAAAATAATAATCGGTTAAAGCTTGGCTTTCGAAAACTCTCCATGGATTCGTACATTGAAAAATGTACGTTACCTGGTGTCTCATACGCTTTGAGCATATGGATTCACAAACAGGTCAATCCAAGTGATAGTCACTGGATTGATGTTAAGAACATCCGTTAGTATCTTAGAGAACTAAGGATGCTGTCTCAGTCTATGGAGATGGAGAACTTGAAGTGACTGGGATCACTGTAGCAAGTTTCCTAATCGATAAAATGACTATAAGTCACAAACGGTACTACAAAGTTTGAATAACGGTACAATAAGCTGGAAATCTTCCAAGCAAGATACTGTTACCGATTAAACAACAAAAGCGGGTTATTGTTGCAGCTGAGGCGGCAATAGAAGCCTTCTGGGTCGATAATAATCTAATTAGATTAGATATAATTCTGTTAGCAGCTGAGCCTAGGCTAGGCGTCACACAGGCTAAAGAATTAATGGTCTCATCAACGATCCAGATACATACTTCGACTATTCATCTGATTCGTTCGGATCATACATTGTGGCGATATGATGATCGTAAAAATCGCATCAGACTATAATCATGCAAATCCGCTGACGAAAGCTTTTCTCAGCAGTTTCAGCCAACCGTACATAGTTCGGGTGTCAAGCACTCGAGTGACTGGCTATAGGCCAAGTGGGAGATTGTTGGACAATTATGACCCATAGCGTGACTATTTGTACAGATCATAGTGTTGTTGTACAAATTAACTATGTGACAAAGGAGATTGCACTCTTATCAAGATGTATAAATGATAAGAGGTCCGTATTATTTGTTCCTGGACGGAGAATGATATGAGACAGTATCAGTCCACGAAGGATAAATCATTAAATATCCCTAGTCAGAGTATTATCGTGATTGGACATCGATAAATACGTAAAAGACTAGTATTACACTTGTGCGGGTTGTGAGGGCACAATGACATAGTTCTCATATATTTGGGTATAAGATACTCATGCAAGTGTAATAGGAGGTTGTGTTTTACCGATGGTACGGGAAACAGCTTCCCTCTGGATAGACCCCCTCGGAATTCCATTGGTAGTATGACTATGTGTCTATGGAAGTCCGAAATCAGGGTAGATGTATTTGGTCTTAACCTGAGACTTGCACCGCTAATACTTCTGCGACAATCAATATATTTTGGTTGCGGTCGTCCAGGGCTTTAACAAGTTCTGTGTACGCCAATACTGGGTATATTGAGAATCGTAGTGTGTTGCATGTGATGTCAAGACGGAAGTGTCACTCCAGTCATATGGAGATGATGGTCACGTATGATACATGACTGGTTCTCTTAAATGCTGCAGCTATCGGGATAAAATGACAAGGTCATGTTTATCCGATTATAGATACTAGTTACCAGACATCCGACATGTGCTTCGTACGGGGCAGACACAATTCCCGCCCCAGGCCTAGCACGTGATCATCTGATACTGGACAGAAATACGCAATACTACGGTATACTACGCTTGATACAGATCCTTTATTCCTGTAAGGATATTTCCATAGAATTGGGTAGGCATGGCGCTTTGCTAGAGGCCAACCTTGTCTTTTAAATCGGTATAAACGTAGTACGAGGTACTTACGTGTTCGAATAGTCCGACGACCGAATTTACTGCCAACATATCTGGGGATCTCATGGGTCGCTTCCCAAAGATTCACCGATGACGTATAACTCGCACTCTAAATTAATCTGGGATTAATTAGAAGAGAGAGAAAATTAATATGGGATTAATTGCCGAGATATTTTATCTGGGATAAAATATCAATAAAACAGAGATAACGATTAATTTGGAATTAATCGGGAAATTAATATATTTGATATATTAAACAAAATTAGATTTCGACGCGGAATTAAAATTAGATTTTAATTCGGGCGAACGAATTAATTTAGAATTAAATCGTTAGCAACGTGAATAGTGATTTCGCTAGGCGTAATCATTTAATTACGACGCAACGAAAAATTCGTTAATTTGGAATTAGCGAACCCGAGCCTGAGCTTATTTGCGAGCGCATTAGCATTTCGAATTCGAGTGCGGCACGTCAAATTAAGCGTCAAATCGCTAGTCGCATCAAGCGTCAAATCACAAGTCACTTTGAGTGATGTGACATGACAACTTGATGGATTGAGTGATGTGAGTGGTTGGTGCTCTAATGGTTTGACTTTTAAAAGCCAAATTCAAGTGAAATTCATTTGAAATTCAAATGTGTGTATATAATACACAAATTTGACGAACCAAACAAAATTTCTCTCTTCCTCTCATCTCTCTCATCTCACGCCCATGGGGCTCCAAAAGCTCACTGGTTTTTCCTCTAAAAACCGTGACAGTGGGAAGCAATGAGTGTGGATTTTTTGGCAAAATCACAAGTGCTAGCACACTTACGAGACATGCGAAGGTGATAGGGAAGTCCACCCATGAGCCGGGAACCGTTCGATGAAGCTCGGAGCTTGACAATGGACCCAAACGAAGGCCAAAACAGTGAGTTTGGACTGCTACTGCTGTGACTGTGAACAGAAGGCATAAAGTTGATTTTGTTGCCTCCGCGTCGCTCAACCGATCGATGTGAGTATTCCGGAACTTCCCTGATTGTTATTCACACTTGATTCATGCTTATAATTGATCTTGGGACCTTAATAGAAACCAACACCAAGCCAGTTGGCTTTAGGGCACTAGGTGTTAAGACACATTTACAGACTTAATTACTCGAATTTCAGATATCTTTCTTCTTCTTTTTTACACTATCTTCAATACATGTAGCGAGCTTTGGCTAGTGACTCCCAAGCCAGTTGGCTTTAGGGCACTAGGTGTTAAAACTGTTAGTTTCCTAGACATACCACGGGATCTCTAAGCGTGATTCGTGTGTGAATAAAATCAAAAATAAGTTACGGAGGACTTACATTGATCGGCTTGAGTTCAAAACTTTTATGGATGTTGAAGCTTACAAGCTCATGGGTGAGTATCCCTATGACCTTCATTTGACTCTCATAAGTGCTAGCTAGAACAAAATGGAACAGATTTTGTGCCCAAGAGAGAGGAATCAATCGGCCTGGAGTTCAGAGGTAATCGGCCTAAATGATCAAAGGCCTTTCGGCCATGCTTCAAAAGCATGAAGGGGCAATATGCCTCTCGGCCAAATGAATCAGACAGCCTATTTGCCTTTTTCCATTTTTCAAAAAACAGAGGGCATTCGGCCAATCTAATCAAAAGCAATCGACCAATTTGATTTTTGCACTTCAAAATAAAATAAATCAGAGGCCATTTATTGCTTCAAAAGCAAAAGGGCCAGTGGCTGATTCTTTCTTCAAAAACAAAAGAAGTCAAATGCTTCCTTCTTATTAGATAAGTAATCAGAGGCCATTTGCATTTTAATGGCCACACTCAGCGCCAAAATGAAAGAGAAGATATTAATGGCCAATCGTCCATCAACAAATGACTAGTTGATGTAAGTGAGTGGGTCCTACCACATTGAATTCAAAATTCAAATTACATACACAACACAATTTGGGCCCGGTTCATTTAATCCAATTAAACGAATTTTCCGTCTCGATTTAATTAAATCTGATATAATTAAATAATAATACCCAGTAAAATTATTACGAAAATCGCTCGCGAATTAATTCCAAATTAATTCTTTCGCTAAAATTAAAATCCAATTTAATTTCTAGTTGAAATCTGATTTCAATTAATATATCTAATATATTATTTAGCCCAATTAATTAAATTAAATAATAAAATCTAATTTAACTATTAAATTTATTTTACCGATTAATTCCAAATTAATCGCGTTCTCTCCTCTCGACGAATTTAATCCCAAATAAATTCTCGACGCAATTAATCCCAGATTAATTCTTTCTCTGATAATTAATCCCCGATTAATTCTTGCCGTAATTAATCCCAAATTAATTTTCTCTCTTGATAATTAATCCTAGATAAATTTTCTCTCATAATGAATCCCATATTAATTTTGTTCGAGTCAAATATCATCGGTGAATCTTTGGGATGCGACCCAAGAGATCCCTGGATATGTTGGCAGTAAATACGGTTATCGGACTATCCGAATACGTGCGTACCCAGTACCATGTTCTTACCGATATATAAGACATGGTTGGCTTCTAGCAAAGCACCGTGCCTACCCAATTCTCCAGAAATATTCTTCTACGGAATACAAGATCTTTGTCAAGCGTAGTATACGTAGTATTGCGTATTACAATCCAGTATCGGATGTCACATGCTAGGCCTGGGGCTGGAATTCTGTCTGCCCGTAGGAAGCATATATCGGATCACTAGCAACTAGTCTCTTTATGATCGAAAAGGCATGACCTAGTCATACTTCCCTAATGGCTATAGCACTTAGAGTATCAGTTCTGTATCCCTGCATGATCAACATCTCCATATGACTCAAGTGATACTTCCATCTTGACATCACACTCAATACACTACGATTCTCAGTATACCCAGAAGAGGCGTACACAGAACCTGTTAAAGCCCCAGACGAGCAAAACCAAAGTATATTGATTGTCGTAAGTATCAGCGATGCAAGTCTCAGGTTAAGACCAAATACACCTACCCTGATTCGGATTCCCATATACACATAGTCATACTACCAATAGGATTCCGAGGGGTCTATCCAGAGCCAAGCTGTTTCCGTACCATTGGTAAACAGAACCTACTATTACACTTGCATGAGCATTCAATACCAAAATATATGAGAACTATGTTGTTACGCTTCCATAACACGCACAAGTGTAATACTAGCCTATTCCGCATTATCGATGTCCAGTCTCGATAATACTACGACTAGGGATATTTAATGATTAAACCTTTGTGGATTAATACTGTCTCATATCTTATTAATCCAGAACTAATCATGAGGACTTTTATAATTTATAAATCTAGTTAATCCAATTACAAATGATAAAAGAGCAATTTCCTTTGTCACATAGTTAATTTGTACAACAACACCATGTTCTGTATAAATAGTGATGCTATGAGTCATAATTATCCAACAATCTCCCACTTGAACTATGTACGGGTTACTCAAAATTCAGCTGAGAAATAGCTTGGAAGATTTCTAGCTCACTGTTCCGTTATTCAAACTATATACGTATCCTTATTACGGCTTAAAATCGTTTTTATCGGTTTAGAAACTTGAAGCGGTGAACCTAGTCACTTGAAGTTCTCCATTCCCCATATACTCAGAAAGTATCCTTGGTTCATCCAAGATACTCAAGGATGTTCTTAACATCAATCCAGTGACCATCACATGGATTGGCCTGATTGCGTCTACATATGCTTAAAGCGTATGAGACATCAGGTCACGTACATATCAAAATGTACAAACACTGAGAGAATGTCAGCAGCTTTCTAGATCTATCCCAGTAGATCTTTATTCCTAGAATAAATCATGCTTCTCCCAGGTATTCCATGGAGAATTTTAATGAAAGCCAAGCTTTCACCGATTATATTATGGGAATGATATTGCTAAGAAGCAATACATCATCAACTTATAGGACATTCATTGTCAGTGCGCTCCCATTAACCTGCTTATATACACAAGAATCATCTTCATTTTAAATTAAATCATATACCATTATGATTACATCAAAACACTGGTTCCAAGAACGCAATGCTTGTTTCAATCCATGAATGGATCGGTTTAACTTGCAAACCTTGTTTGCATGTTTTGGCATGACAAAATCGTCAAGATGTTACATACAAACATTCTCCAAAAGGTTTCCGTTTAGGAAAGCAGTTTTGGCGTCCAGCTGTCATATTTCAGAAATGAAATATTCAGTTATAGCAAGTATTATCCGAATGGATTTAATCATGGCAACATGTGAAAAAGTTTCGTCGTAGTCAACACTATGTCTTTGACGATACCCTTTCTGTACAAGCCTAGATGTGTACATTTGTATGTTGCCATCCATGTATGTCTTCTTTGAAGACATATATAGTACCAATAGGCACAATGCCTTATGGTACATCAACCAGTATCCAAACTTGGTTGATATACATGGAATCCATTTCGGACTTCATGGCACTTTGCCATAACATTAGTCGATACCTTGTATCACTTCCTCATACGTAGTCGGTTCTTGTGTATTAGAAAATTATGGTACAGTTTCATCCTTGATGAACTGTTGGTGTTCCGTGAGGACTCGGTGTCTGGAACAGTATTACTCTAATTTTTATCGAGTTTTACTTTCCTCCCACTTACCACTGCATATAGGAATTACTCTTAGGAAAACCGCATGGAGAGCAACAATTACATTGTTCTATTGTGAGTTGTATAAGTACTATACTTTGGTTTCCCTAGGACAACCTACAAATAGGCACTTATCCGATTTGGGTTCTAGTTTGGTATCATCCAAACATATGCCCAGCATTCCCAAATCTTCAGGAATGAGAAACTCGATTTCTTTCATTTTCATATCTAATATGAAGTCTGTCTAACAGATTTTCATGGAACCTTATTCAAAATAAGTACTGCATTGTTTAATGCGTATCCTTAGAAGGAAATTGGTAGATCAGAGCAACTCATCTGTTTAAGTATTGTCCATCATGGTCTGACCGCAATGTTCTAATACTTTTACCAGTCTGTTTTCTTACTTCGTGTCGAAACTCTTTGAATTTATCAAAAGTTTCTGACTTTTGTTTCATAAGATACGCATAACCGTAAAGCGATGCCACATCCATAAAGGTTACGAAGCATTCATATCCACCTCTATCTTAGCTAGATATGGGCCCACTTACGTCACTATGAACGAGGGAAAAGAGATCGGTGACACTTGCACTTTTACCAAGTAAAAGGTGTTTTAGGCCCTTTGCCTAATTAAACTAGATTCATAGACATCATTTGAATTAGAATCAAATCTGTCCTACTATCCACTCTTCGAAAGTGCGGATATACGAGTCTTGTTAATGCGTCCCAGACGACAATTCCACAAATAATTCTCATTAGAAATTACTCAATTTGAGCTATTTGTTTGTCATGTCATATGTTTGAGATTCATTTATATTCAAAATATAAAGACCATTAGTTACATCTAATGTAAATATCTCGATATCATCTTTATAAACAAAAACACCCTGTGTTTCGGAATATAAAGGTATACCTGCAACGGGTTAAACTAGATACAGAGATAATGTTTCTAGTCAAACTAGGTTCCAAAACTTAGGTTCCTACGGCCAAAATAGCAACTCCCGTCCTGTTTCCGACTTGTAGGCCGATCTCATCTGAAGCCAGTTTCCTACTTATCAGCAGATCCCGCACATCAGTACATATATTCATGTACCACATCTAGTATCAAAAATCCAATTTTAATACCAGCAGTGAACATGTTTATAACAAACATTCTTGAAGCCGGAACCTTGTCCCGCCTTCACTTTCTTCATGTCTGCCTTGTCCATATGGCAGTCACACTTCTAGTGACCCCGTTTGCCACAGTTTAGACAGACAACTTGGATATGTCCTTTTAAGAAGCTTTGGTGTTGCATAACGGATTGAGCACTAAAGTTATCATCACAATGAGTCTTCCTAAGCTCATGTTCTACTATAAACTCAACTCCGGGCTCATGCTCAAGAGGTTTCTCTGTCAAATAGAAAAACTTCTCAGCTCCCAGGACTATCCTGAAGTTCTATTCCCAATTTGAAAATTAGAGCCATTTAAATACATTTTCACCCAGGATTATGTTCTAAACGCTAATCTTTCAGCCATCTTGATTGTTATAGTCCAACTATACAATCAACGATTTCGGGTACAATTAAATGCAATGATTACTATAGTCTAACTATATAATCAACTACAATTGTTCGGTTACATTCAGATGTATTGATTACTATAGTCCAACTATATAACCAACCACAAATGAAGAAGTTTGAATATAGTCAAACTGTTTGATTAAAACAACAATTGAATATTAGTCAAACTAATATATTTATAAATAATTAATGATGAAAAATAAAATGAGCGCGTATTGGCAAGTATCTAAACGAAATTACAAATTTAATACTTGTCTCCCACTATTTTTCGGCGAGCCTCTAACCCTCTCGGGAGTACTCGGGAAACCTAATTTCCTAGTGGGCTGGGAAACCTAGTTTCCTAGTGGGCTAGGATCCCGTTAAATAACACACAACCTTGACTTTGGCCAACAAGTTGTATGAAACTTAACTATGTATATCTTTAAGATCAATTGGATCTCATCCAATTCCTAGATCCAGTAGGTGGACCTCCAAGTCCGAAACATATATCCAATAGATGCCAATATATCTGATATATTCCCTAACCTTTTCCTCTGAATCAACTAAGCCTTGGCTTTGGCTCAACAAGCTTAATGAAAAAAGTCAAGTGTGACCCATTGACAGTGAGAAAGCTTCGTAATCGAGGTCGATGAACAAGAAGTGACCTTGACTTTGGCCAACAAATCACAACTTGCCCAAGACGTACGATATGGAACAAAGCTTTCATGATTCAAACACATCCGCGATGAAAAAAGGTCTTGACTTTGGCCAACAAACCAATGCCAATCTTGGATCTTGAGAGAATCACTCAATGGAAGGAAAAACTCTTAATATAAAATGAGGGTTTTTGTCGCGATTTGGCAACCAATTTATTATCTTTAATTAGGTCTCATCATACACCCTTAAACATGCAATCTAAAAGCATAATAAGGCGCGAATAAATTTAATAATGATATACGGATGGATATATAATACATTTTGTTCCTATAAGAAATATCTATATTTCCTCTCTCCCGCTAGTACTATTCTTACTTCTACCTAATTACATAATACTTCTAAAGAAACCTCATTTACATTGTGGGGAATTGGTGATAAGAGAAATACAATGAGAAAAGAGGTAATAGGCTGGACACGCATGTCCAATTTAATAAATTCTAAATTTATTATAACAATTTCCAAAATTGCCCTCACCCTTCTAATATCCATCTGATACATAATTATTCATACATACATTCAAGTATTCACAAAAAGCATGTTATCAATCAATCTAATCCAATTAATTAATCTTAGATTAATGACCATCCAATGTTCATACAACGATTTGATTTGCGCGAGTCCAACTCGTTTAATAATAAATACTCAAAGTAAGTATTCTTGAATTATATCGAACTACAATTTTAAATCCAATTTAAATTGTATCCAATACTAATTCATATTTAATTCCAAATTAAATAATTACACTTATTTATGTGCCTTAATGACTTGGATTCCAAATCCAATCTTAATGGGTCTCAAAGGCCCAATTAGTATCCAATAGTATTTAATTAAAGTCCAATGAGCTTTCAATTAATTCTTTAGGCGTGAGCTTTGGCAATTATGGATCAAACCCATAATGGCTAGGCCCAATAGGAATCACCCTATGCCATAGAATCAATTTTGGCGCGTTAGGCCCAATTAAATTACTAAAGACCCAATAGTTATATTTTGGACTTTATGGAAATAGTTTAGGCCCAAATATAATCCAAGACTAAAATTTGGCCCAACCAAACCCATTAGCCCAAATACAACAAATTAAACTAATACATTATTACAAATTACATATTAATTGAATTCAAGTCTAATTAACACAATTAATTAATTAATCTAGTATTTCCAAAACATTAATTAATCAAATCATGCTTAACATTTTAATTTATGTCCAACACAAATTAAAGCACAATCAATCCATTCCAACATGCTTTATACTCACGGCAATACAAGAAAATAACATCCAATTTTGATTTCAATCTAATTAAATCAACAATAAACATTAAATTTCATGTGAATCAACATATCCAATTGTCTAATTCAAAAAATTAACCATGAGCTTCCTAGGGTAATTTTCGGCCAAGGGGTATGAATTAGGGATAATTAATCTAATCAATTTTACACAATTCCAACAACGCACAAATCCAATTGAACATCATATAAACATATCCCAACAATCAATTTAGGCAAAATCAAGATCCAAGCCAAAATCCCAAATTAAAGTCCATAAACCCTAGAAATTAAATCAAGCTTAGATCTCGCTCTGATACCATTGTAAGTGTCCAAGACATGGCATAGGATCTCTAAGCGTGATTCGTGTGTGAATAAAATGAAAAATAAGTTGCGGAGGACTTACATTGATCGGTTTGAGTTCAAAACTTTTATGGATGTTGAAGCTTCCAAGCTCATGGGTGAGTATCCCTATCACATTCATTTGACTCCCATAAGTGCTAGCTAGAACAAAATGGAACAAATTTTTTACCCAAGAGAGAGGAAGCAATCGACCTGGAGATCAGAGGCCAATCGGCCTAAATGATCAAAGGCCTTTCGGCCATGCTTCAAAAGCATGAAGGGGCAATATGCCTCTCGGCCAAATGAATCAGACAGCCCATTTGCCTTTTTCCATTTTTCAAAAAACAGAGGGCATTCGGCCAATCTAATCAAAAGCAATCGGCCAATTTGATTTTTTCACTTCAAAATAAAATAAATCAGAGGCCATTTATTGCTTCTAAAGCAAAAGGGCCAGTGGCCGATTCTTTCTTCAAAAACAAAAGAAGTCAAATGCTTCCTTCTTATTAGATAAGTAATCAGAGGCCATTTGCATTTTAATGGCCACACTCAGCGCCAAAATGAAAGAGAAGATATTAATGGCCAATCGTCCATCAACAAATGACTAGTTGATGTAAGTGAATGAGTCCTACCACATTGAATTCAAAATTCAAATTGCTTACACAGCACAATTTGGGCCCGGTTCGTTTAATCCAATTAAACGAATTTTCCGTCGCGACTTAATTAAATCTGATTTCTTAAATAATAATACCTAGTAAAATTATTACGAAAATCGCTCGCGAATTAATTCCAAATTACTTTGTTCGCTAAAATTAAAATCCAATTTAATTTCTCGTTGAACTCTGATTTCAATTAATATATCTAATATATTATTTAGCCCAATTAAATAAATTAAATAGTAAAATCTAATTTAACTATTAAATTTATTTTACCGATTAATTGCAAATTAATCGCGTTCTCTCCTCTCGACGAATTTAATTCCAGATAAATTCTCGACGCAATTAATACCAGATTAATTCTTTTTCTGATAATTAATCCCAGATTAATTCTTGCCGTAATTAATCCCAGATTAATTTTCTCTCTTGATAATTAATCCCAGATAAATTTTCTCTCTCATAATTAATCCAAGATTAATTTTGTTCGAGTAAAATATCATCAGTGAATCTTTGAGATGTGACCCAAGAGATCATTGGATATGTTGGCAGTAAATACGGTTATCGGACTATCCGAATACGTGCGTACCCGGTACCACGTTCTTACCGATTTACAAGACATGGTTGGCTTCTAGCAAAGCACCGTGCCTACCCAATTCTATAGAAATATTCTTCTACGGAATACAAGATCATTGTCAGGCGTAGTATACGTAGTATTACGTATTACGATCCAGTATCGGATGTCTGCCCCGTATGAAACATATATCGGATCACAAGTAACTAGTCTCTTTATGATCGAAAAGTCATGACCTAGTCATACTTCCCCGATGACTATAGCACTTAGAGTACTTGTTCTGTATCCATGCGTGATCATCATCTCCATATGACTAAAGTGATACTTCCATCTTGACATAATACCCAATACACTATGATTCTCAGTATACCCATAAGAGGCGTACACATAACCTGTTAAAGCCTCGGACGACCAAAACCAAAGTATATTGATTGTCACAAGTATCAGCGATGCAAGTCTCAGGTTAAGACCAAATACACATACCCTGATTCGGATTCCCATAGACACATACTCATACTACCAAAGGTGTTGGGAAATCTCTAAGTCCCGATGATCGATTAACAAGCAAGAAACAATATGCGAAAACATCGAGGAAGTTGCAGAATACTTACATTGAGCGGTTGAGTGATGCGACTAAGAACAAAACTCTCCAATATCCCTCATAGAGTGCTCGGCAATGGGCTGTTTTGGTTCTTCAAGAATCGGCTATGGTCCTCCATGCAAGCTCCAAGCTTTTAAATGGTGATTCCAAGCTCACGTGTGTGGTTTCCCTATCACCTTCGCAAGACTCAAATGGTGTGCAAACAGTTTGGAATTTTTGCCACAAAAATTCCTTATCTTCTTTATGGTTCTCGGTGAAACCAGAAAACAGAAGAAGATGCAGCCCCTTTGGGCGAGAGAGAGAAGAAGAGAAAAAGAGAGAGAGAGAGATGTATTGGTTGTTGGCAAAAAGTGTGTCTAATACACTTATGAATTTTTCAAATTCATTTACCAAAAATTTGGCTTTCCAAAAGTCAAAGGTTTAATGCCAACCACTACCATCAATCAATCAATCAATCAAATTGTCACATCACTCAAAGTGACAAGTGATTTGACGCTTGATTGTGCCGCACTTGAATTCGAAATGCGAATGCGCTTGCAAACACTCCCGGGCTCGGGTTCGCTAATTCCAAATTAACGAATTTTCCGTTGAGACGTAATTAAATAATTATGCCTAGCAAAATCACTATTTATGTCGCTAACGAATTAATTCTAAATTAACTCATTCGACCGAATTAAAATCTAATCCCAGATAAAATATCTCCGCAATTAATCCCAGATTAATTTTCTCTCTCATCTAATTAATCCCAGATTAATTAAATACGAGTCATACGTCATCGGTGAATATTCGGGAAGCGACCCATGAGATCCCCGGATATGTTGGCAGTAAATCCGGTCATCGGACTATCCGAACACGTAAGTACCTAGTACTACGTTTTTACCGATTTACAAGACAAGGTTGGCTTCTAGGAAAGCGCCATGCCTACCCAATTCTCCAGAAATATCCTTACAGGAATATGTGATCTATATCAGGCGTAGTATACGTAGTATTGCGTATATCGATCCAGCATCGATGTCACATGCTAGGCCTGGGGCTGGAATTGTGTCCGTCCCGTACGAAGCACATATCGGATCTCTGGTAACTAGTCTCTATAATCTGATAAACATGACCTAGTCATTTTATCCCGATAGGTGCAGCATATAAGAGAACGAGTTTCGTATCCTACGTGACCATCATCTCCACTATGACTGGAGTGATACTTCCGTCTTGACATCACACCCAACACACTACGATTCTCAATATACCCAGCAGAGGCGTACACAGAACCTGTTAAAGCCCTGGACGACCTAAAACCAAAGCATATTGATTGTCGCAAGTATTAGCGGTGCAAGTCTCAGGTTAAGACCAAATACACCTACCCTGATTTCGGACTTCCAAAGACACATACTCATACTACCAATGGAATTTCGAGGGGTCTATCCATACCGAAGCTGTTTTCCATACCATTGGTAAAACACAACCTCCTACTACACTTGCATGAGTATCCTATACCCAAATATATGAGAACTATGACATTATGCCCTCACAACGCGCATAAGTGTAATACTAGTCTTTAACGAATTATCGATGTCCGATCTCGATAATACTCTAACTAGGGATATTTAATGATTAAACCTTCGCGGATTGATACTGTCTCATATCATCTCAATCCAGGAACTAATCATAAGGAACTTTCATCATTTATACATCTTGGAGATCTAATCATAAATGATAAAAGAGCAATTTCCTTTGTCACATAGTTAATTTGTACAACAACACCATGATCTATAAAAATAGTGACACTATGGGTCATAATTATCCAACAATCTCCCACTTGGCCTATAGCCAGTCACTCGAGTGTCCTACACCCGAACTATGTATGGTTCGCTCAAACTGCTGAGGAAAGACTTTCGTCAGCGGATTTGCATGATTATCATCTGATGCGATTTATACGATCATCACATCGCCATGATGTATGATCCGAACGGATCAGATGAATAGTCGAAGTATATATATGGATCGTTGATGAGACCATTAATTCTTTAGCATGTGATGTAGCCTAGCTCAGCTGCTAACAGAACTATATCTAATCTAATTAGATTTATTATCGACTCAAATGGCTTGTATTGCTGCCTCAGCCGCAACAATAATCCATTTTTGTTGTTTATACGGTAACAATATCTTTCTTGGAAAATTTCAAGCTCACTGTTCCGTTATTCAAACTTTATATTACCGTTGTTACGACTTACAGTCGTTTGTTTATCGGTTAGGAAACTTGCAGCAGTGATCCCAGTCACTTCAAGTTCTCATTCTCCATATTATAAGACATCATCCTTAGTTCTCTAAGATACTAAGGATGTTCTTAACATCAATCCAATGACTATCACTTGGATTGGCCCGATTGTGACTCCATATGCTCAAAGCGTATGAGACACCAGGTCGCGTACATTTTTCAATGTACGAGTTCTCGAAGATTATCAACAACTTTAAATCTATCCCAGTAGATCTTTATTCCTAGAATAAAGGTTTTTTCTCCCAAGAATTCTACGGAGAATTTTCTTGAAAGCCTAGCTTTTACTGATTGTATTTATGGGAATATCATTTCAAAGAAATGACATATTATCATTATTTATGACAGCGATTGTCAGTGCGCTCCCACTAACCTCCTAATATACACAAGAATTATTTTCGTTTCGAATTAAATCACATACCATTGTGATTACATCAAAATGATAATTCCAAGAATGTTATGCTTGCTTCAATCCATCCATGGATCGAATTACCTGCAAACCTTGTTTCCTAGTTGTGGTACGACAAAACCGTCAGGATGTTAAAACATCCTCCAAAAGGTTTCCGTTAAGGAAAACGGTTTTGGCATTCAGCTGCCACATGTAAAAGGTTTTAGTCGTAATCGACACAATGTTGATAACGATGCCTTTTCGCTACAAGCCCAGCTTAGTACGTTGGTATGTTGTTTTCCATGTATGTCTTCCTTGAAGACTTATATAGTACCAATAGGCACAATGTCTTACGGTACAACAACTGGTATCTAAACATAGTTGATATACATGGAATCCATTTCGGATTATATGGCACTTTGCCATAATAGGGAGTCGATACCTTGTATCACTTCCTCATACGTAGTCAGTTCGTGTTCCTCAATAAGATTGACATCCTTATGAGGTGAGATCATAAACCCATACCTCTTAGGTTATTTTCTGACTCTCTCCGACTTACGTAGTTCTTGTGTATTCAAAGATTATTGGTATAGTTTCATCATTGATGAACTATATGTGTTCCATTAGGACTCGGTGCCTGGAATACTATTACTCTGATTTTCATCGAGTTTTATTTTCCTCCCACTTACCACTGCATATCGGTATTCCTCTTAGGAAAACTGCATGGTGAGCAACAATTACATTGTTCTCTAGTGAGTTGTATAAGTACTATATTTTGGTTTCCCTAGGATAACCCACAACTTAGGCACTTATCTGATTTAGGTTTTAGTTTGGTATCATCCAAACATATGCCTAGCTTTCCCAAATCATCAGGAATGAGAAAACTCGGTTTCTTTCCTGTTCATATCTAATATGAAGTCTATCTAACAGATTATCATGGAACCTTATTCTAAATAAGTTCTGCACTCTTTAATACTTATCCGTTGAAGGAAATGGTAGCTCAGAGCGACTCATGATTAACTTTATCATGTCCAACAAAACTCAGGTTATCCGTTTGGACACACCGCTAATTGACGTGTTCCGGGAGGAGTCCTCATTGAAATAATACTATACTCTTTCAAGTATTTGAGAAACTTATTGCTTAAGTATTTTCATCATGGTCTAACCGTGTTGATTTAATACTTTAGCTGATCTGTTTGTCTATTTTGTGTCGAAACTCTAAAAGTTTCCGATTTGTGTTTCAGAAGAAACATATAACCATAATGCGATTCCACATCCGTAAAGGTCACGAAATATTCATATCCACATCTAGCCTAGCTAGACAGGGGCCCACTAACTTCACTATGAATAAGGGCTAACAGATCAGTGGCATTTTGCACTTTTACCCAAATAAATAGTGTTTTAGGCACTTTGCCTAATTAACTAGATTCGTAGACTTTATTTGAATAGGATCAAATCAGTCCCAGTACCCACTATTCGAAAGTGTGGATATACGAGTCTTGTTTAAATGTATCCCAGAGAACAATGCCACTAATAAGTCTCTTCTGATCAAATCAGTTTGAGCTATTTGTTTATCATGTCATACGATTGAGATTTATTTATATTCAAAATATAAATACTGTTATTCACATCTAATGTGTTTATCTTAATATCATCTTTATAAAATAAAACACTTTAGTGTTTTAGAATATAAAGGTATACCCGCAACGGGTTAAACCCTGATATAGAGATAATGTATCTAGTCAAACTAGTTACATTATAACAGTTTCCTAATTTAAGTAGGTACCTAAATTGTAGTTCCTAAACTTAAGTATCTACGGTCAAAATAGCGACTTTCGTACCGTTTCTGATTCGCAGATAAATCTCAACTGAAGTCAGTATCCTGCTTACAGCAGATTCTGCATATCAGTATATATTTACGTATCACACTAAGTATCGAAAATCCAATTTCAATACTAGTAGTTAACATATTTTATAACAAACATATTTGAAGTCAGTGCCTTGCCCGTCTTCGGTTCCTTCATGTCTGCTTTGTTCAAACGGCAGTCACGCTTCCGTGATCCCGTTTGCCATAATTTAGGCAGACATTTTGGGATATGTCCTTTATCTTCCCAGAAGATTATAATGATTTTGCCTTTGCCCTTTTCGGTACCCCATAAGCCTTTGGCCAAGCCTTGGCCTTCAGGAATGTCGAAATAAAATGCGCGCCTTACGCTTCTTGCCTTATTGCAAACTTGGCTTTGACTCCTAGAGTATAGCCAATAACTCTCCAAGAGTTTACTATTGCAATTTAATACTTCTAAGATCTAAAATAGATCTATGAAGATCCTTCAATTTCATAATCATACTTTAAGGATCTAATCCTTAGTTCTGATTAAGAGATTAAGGACTCTATTTGGCAAGTATAATGGATTAAGCACTTAAGTTATCATCACATGAATATTTCAAATATCATGTTCCATTATTTACTTAACTCCGGGCTTAGGCTTAAGATGTTATTTTATCAAATAAAGTAACTTCTTGATTTTCAGGACCATTCTGAAGTTTTATTCCTAATTTGAAAATTAAAGTCGGTTAAATAACATTTTCCCCAGGATTATGTTTTAAACACTAATCTTTCAATTATCTTGATTCTAATAGTCCAACTATTTAATTGACGATTTCGGTACTATTTATTACAATGATTACTATAGTCCAACTATATAATCAACTATAATTTAATAAGTCTAAATTCAATTATATTGATTACTATAATCCAATTATAAAATCAACTATAATTAAATTGTAAATTCAAATATATTGATTACTATAATCCAATTATATAATCAACTATAATGAATTAGTTTGAATACAGTCTAACTGTTTAATTAAAACAACAATTAAATATTAGTCCAACTAATAAATAATTTATTTGATGAATGATTTGTAATGAGCGCGTATGGCAAGTAACTAAACGAATATTGCAAATTTAATTATTGCCTCCCACTGTTTTTCGGTGAGCCTCTAACCCTATGTTGAGTACTCGGGAAACCGTGTTTCCTAGTGGGCTAGGATCCCATTAAATGACACACAATCTTGACTTTGCCCAACAAATTGTATGATAATTAACTAGGTAGATCTCTAAGATCAATTGGATCCCATCCAATTCCTAGATCCAGTAGGGGAACATCCAAGTCCGAAACATATATCTTATATATGCCAATATATCTAATATAGTGCCTAACCTTTTTCCTCTGAATCAACTAAGTCTTGGCTTTGGCACAACAAACTTAGTGATCCCAGTTAAGCGTGACCCATTGACCTTGGAAAGCTTCGTAATCAATGTCGATGGACAAGAAGTGATCTTGACTTTGGCCAACAAATCACAACTTGGACAAGACACCAATATGGAACAAAGCCTTCATGATTCAAACACATCCTCGACGGACAAAGGCATTGACTTTGGCCAACAAACCAATGACAGTCTTGGATCTTGAGTAAGAATCACTAAATGGAAGGAAAAACACTTAATATTTTGTGAGGGTTTTTCGCGTGTATAAATAAAATAATAATAATATGCGGATGGATACTTAACACATTGATCCTAGATCAAATCTCTCCCTTTCCTCTCTCCGGCTAGCACAATTATTACTTCTACCCGTTACATAACACATCTAAAGAAACCTCATTTACATTGAGGGGAATAGGTGAGAAGAGAAATACATAGAGTCAAAGAGGTAATAGGCTGGACACGCAGGCCCAATTAATAAATTCTAAATTTATTACAACAATTTCCAAAATTGCCCCACCCATCTAATATCCATCCGATATTCATTATTCATGCATCCCAACCATGTATTCACACAAGCATGTTATCAATCAATCTAATCCAATTAATTAATTTGATAATTAATGACCATCCAATGTTCAAACAACGATTTGATTTTGCGCGAGTCCAACTCGTTTTGCGAATAAGTACTCAAAGTACGAATTCTTGAATTAAATTAAACTACAACATCAAATCCAATTTATTATGTATTTAATACTAATTCACTATTTAATTACAAATTAAATATTACACTTTATTAATGAACCTTTACGACTTAGATTCTAAATCTAATCGTTATGGGTCTCAAAGCCCGATTAATATCCAATGTTAATTTAATTAAAGTCCAATTGGCTTTTAATTAATTTCTTAAGGCATGGAATTTTGGTCAACTTGGGTCAAACGCAAAGACTAAAGCCCATTTAAAGGAATCACCCTTATATTCCTAGAAACCAATTTAGACCCATTAGGCCCAATTAAAGTTAAAGGTCCATTAGTCATAATTGGACTTTATGGATATGGTTTTGGGCCCAATTGGATCCAACCAATTTGCCTAAACCAATCTTGGTACAACCAAGCCCATTAAGCCCAATAACAACTTTTCAAGCCCAATTTCCAAAATTTGCCCAATTATTAAATCACAAAAATTCCAAATTTCATAATTAATTAACCAAAGTGTAATTCCATAATTAATCACCCAAATCAATATTTCCAAAACATCAATTAGCCTAATTAATTATGCTTATCAACATTAAAACATGTCCAACACATTTTAACAAAAATCAAACCTATTTTCATGCTTCCTTTGTCTCGGCAATATAGGGTTTTTTTTTTCAAATCAATTCCGAATTCAATCCAATTAAATCCTAAATCAACATTCCCAACATGATTCCAACTCATCCAATGAATCAAAAATCAAAAATCCCAAGACATTAGGGTTCTACAACCTCTCGGCCAAGCCAAGAATTTGGGCAAAAATTGTTCCAAACAATATTTCATGAAATTGATCCAATCAAACTTCAATTAAACTACATTTAAGCATACTCAATCATCCAATTTCATCAAATCATGCTCAAATACATTTTACCCAATTTTAACCCTAAATTCATGTTTCATGCTTTTACTCGCTCTGATACCATTGTTGGGAAATCTCTAAGTCCCGAGGATCGATTAACAAGCAAGAAACAACATGTGAATACATCGAGGAAGTTGCGGAATACTTACATTGAGCGGTTGAGCGATGCGATGAAGAACAAAAGTCTCCAAGATCCCTCATAGAAAGCTCGGCAGTGGGCTGTTTTAGTTCTTCAAGAATCGGCTATGGTCCTCCATGCAAGCTCCAAGCTTTTGGGTGGTGATTCCAAGCTCACGTGTGCGGTTTCCCTATCACCTTCGCAAGACTCAAATGGTGTGCTAGCAGTTAGGAATTTTTGCCACAAAAATTCCTTATCTTCTCCATGGTTCTCGGTGAAACCAGAAAACAGAAGAAGATGTAGCCCCTTTGGGCGAGAGAGAGAAGAAGAGAAAATGAGAGAGAGATGTCTTGGTTGTTGGCAAAAAGTGTGTCTAATACACTTATGAATTTTTCAAATTCATTTACCAAAAATTTGGCTTTCCAAAAGTCAAAGGTTTAATGCCAACCACTACCATCAATCAATCAATCAATCAAATTGTCACATCACTCAAAGTGACATGTGATTTGACGCTTGATGTGACTAATGATTTGACACTTGATGTGACTTGCATGCTGCACTCGAATTCAAAATGAGAATGCGCTCGCAAACACTACCGGGTTCGGGTTCGCTAATTCCAAATTAACAAATTTTTCGTTGGGAAGTAATTAAATAATTATGCATAGCAAAATCACTATTCACATCGCTAACGAATTAATTCTAAATTAACTCGTTTGCCCAAATTAAAATCTAATTTTAATTCTGCGTCGAAATCCAATTTCGTTTAATATATCAAATATATTAATTTTCTCGATTAATTCCAAATTAATCGTTTTCTCTCTTTAAATGATATTTTATCCCAGATAAAATATCTCTACAATTGATCCCAGATTAATTTTCTCTCTCATCTAATTAATCCCAGATTAATTAAGTGTGAGTCATACGTCATCGGTGAATCTTCGGGAAACGACCCATGAGATCCCCGAATATGTTGGTAGTAAATCCGGTCGTCGGACTATCCGAACACGTAAGTACCTAGTACTACGTTTTTATCGATTTAAAAGACAAGGTTGGCTTCTAGCAAAGCACCATGCCTACCCAATTCTCCAGAAATATGCTTACAGGAATATGTGATCTATATCAGGCGTAGTATACGTAGTAGTGCGTATCTCGATCCAGCATCGATGTCACATGCTAGGCCTGAGGCTGGAATTGTGTCTGCCCCATACGAAGCATATATCGGATCTCTGGTAACTAGTCTATATAATCGGATAAACATGACCTAGTCATTTTATCCCGATAGCTGCAGCATATAAGAGAACGAGTTTCGTATCCTACGTGACCATCATCTCCACTATGACTGGAGTGATACTTCTGTCTTGACATCACACCAAACACACTACGATTCTCAATATACCCAGCAGAGGCGTACACATAACCTGTTAAAGCCCTGGACGACCTAAAACCAAAGCATATTGATTGTCGCATGTATTAGTGGTGCAAGTCTCAGGTTAAGACCAAATACACCTACCCTGATTTCGGACTTCCATAGACACATAGTCATACTACCAATGGAATTCTGAGGGGTCTATCCAGAGCGAAGCTGTTTTCCGTACCATCGGTAAAACACAACCTCCTACTACACTTGCATGAGTATCATATACCCAAATATATGATAACAATGTCGTTATGCCCTCACAACGCGCACAAGTGTAATACTAGTCTTTTACGCATTATCGATGTCTGATCTCGATAATAATCTTACTAGGAATATTTAATGATTAAACATTCGAGGATTGATACTGTCTCATATCATCTCAATCCAGGAACTAATCATAAGGACCTTTCATCATTTATACATCTTGGTGATCTAATCACAAATGATAAAAGAGCAATTTCCTTTGTCACATAGTTAATTTGTACAACAACACCATGATCTGTACAAATAGTGACGCTATGGGTCATAAATGTCCAACAAATGGGATTCTGAGGGGTCTATCCAGAGCGAAGCTGTTTCCGTACCATCGGTAAACAGAACCTCCTATTACACTTGCATGAGTATCCAATACCCAAATATATGAGAACTATGTTGTTACGCTTCCATAACACGCACACGTGTAATACTAGCCTATTCCGCATTATCGATGTCCAGTGTCGATAATACTACGACTAGGGATATTTAATGGTTAAACCTTTTTTGATTAATACTGTCTCATATCTTATTAATCCAGAACTAATCATAAGGACTTTTATCATTCATATATCCAGGTAATCCAATTACAAATGATAAAAATAGCAATTTCCTTTGTCACATAGTTAATTTGTACAACAACACCATTTCTGTACAAATAGTGATGCTATGGGTCATAATTATCCAACAAAAACACCCATACGGACTTAATTACTCGCATCTAAGATGTTTCTTTTTTTTATTCCATTGCTTTTTTAAATCTTTCCTCCAATTAAACTAGAGCACTAAATATTACAAACTTTTCAATTACAACTCATTGTCATATGTTACCATGCATATTGATAATACATGTCAACTGATCATACGAAGATCCAATTTAATCAGTATTATGGAGAATTCGCAATTTAAATAATTCAAAAGGAAATAAACAAAAATTAACTTGTTACGAAATAGGTTGAGATACGTCTCAGGAGTGGAAATTCTTACACAACTATCTCACACCAATTTCACCTGATTAGTCAAATTAAAAATACAAAATATTTTTTATATAATTTTTAATTTTAAATTTTTATTATAAATTTATGAAAATTTTTTGACTAAAAATCAAGTAAAAAAAATAAAAAATACTAGTTAAATATTCCCTTCCCAAACCTAATTGAGACATTGTCCCCAATGTCTAAAAAAGTAGAAGAAGAGTTTAGAGGATTGTACCTGGTTCGCTGGTATTCTACGTCTAAAAAGAAAATTAAAGGTTAAGATCCAGATTTATCCGACACTTCTTACCACGATCATTATCGGACCAATTTATCTTGGAAATGATAGGGTCAATTTGTGGTTCAAAGGCTAAAAGTTGGTCAATTAAATCATTAGCAGTTCTGGCAGTGAAGATGATATCTTTTACAGGTTTTGATATGAACCCATTTCTCCGGGCATCATCAAGAAACACACAAAGAAATGCATAAAATCCGTCAAATTTAAACAATCCAATTGGTTTCTGTGGTATGTTCAAGTTTGCCCAAGATAGTAATGTAAAAATTTCCTCCATCGTGCCCAAGCCACCTGGCAAAACAATAAAAGCATCAGCACGATTAATCATTTCCACCATTCGTTCAGACATACCTCACACAATAACTTCCTCTCCATTTGATGGTCCTCTAAGATTTGCCTTTGCCAAAGGTTTTAGGATGATTCCCAGAACATGACTATCTCCTTCATGTACAGCCCTTGAAACGTACCCCATCAGTCCAAGATTGCCACCGCCATATACTAAGTGCATATTACTTTCAGCTATGACTCTACCCAATTCTTGTGCTGCCGTAATGAATTCCGGTTTAGAACCAACATTAGTATCACAAAACACACAGATGTTTACAACTCGTCTTCTTGAAGTTGCTTACAATTTTTTTTATTTCTCAACTCTGGATGTCTTCAAGAATGCAATGATGAGCTGAATTTATAGAACCTGAAAAAGGGTGAGTAATAATAACACTAGTACCTGTCAAATGACAATTATTAGCTAAACAATAAAATATATTGTGAAAGTAAAAAAATTGGATCCTGTCAGAGAAAATAAAAGAAAATAACAAAATAAATCATAATTATTAGTTAGAAACAAAGAGATAATAATATTTACAAGAAGTAACCGCTTGAATGACGTCTATGCGTCAGGGACAAGTTTCCCATCCAATTTTCTTATAAATTGGCAAACAAGGTCTTTTAATGTCAGATTCCCGAGACTTAAATGTTGTCTTTCTTTTCGAAATTATGCATATAACATGTGAATTATGTGATGCACATATCCACTAGGATGCATATCAAGAGTCAATGATATGTCATCCAAAGACTCCTTACTCAAGCCATCCCTAATGAATTTAATTTTATCTTCACAGTTATCAGACATCATTCCTAAAGAACGATAATGAGTATTACATGTCATGCTTGCATATTTATAGCAAACACCCATTCTTTTAGCTCTTCTATTTTTATCATAGGTACTTCCTAAACCAGACATATATGAAATAAAAGAGTCAGAAGACTCACATGCCAATCGGACTCGTGCTTCAATAATCCAACGAATGTCATTAGGAATACCTTTGATCATTAGAAGTCTCATTCGTTCTATGCGAACTTTGTAGACTTTCATCAGAGAGTTTTGAGTGAGACAAGGAAATTACTTGTGAAGATTTACGAGAATGTTTTCCATCCTGAAATGTGCCTTTACCTATAAAAATTAAACACATAAAGATAAAACACAATAAATCTTAATATATACACAAATTACATGGGTTGCCTTCATACTAGTGGCTAAGTTTAACGTCGTCCACTACACATGATTGCCCAAACGTTAACCTGGATTTGAAAGTGTGACACTTTCTTTTTGTAGCTCAAATGATTCTCCCAGTAGTGCTTGACACGTTGGCTATTTACCCTGAATGTGTTGTTGGATTTGGAATTGTATATCTCAACTACTCCATATGGTAACATCTGAGTAATCACAAATGGACCTGACCACTTTGATTTCAGCTTTCCAGGGAAATGTTTCAACCATGAATTGTATAACAACACCTGCTACCCTAGTTCTAGTTGTCTGCCTACTATTTTTTTATCATGCCATTTCTTGGTCTTTTCTTTGTACAATTTGGCATTCTCATAAGCTTGTAGGTGAAATTCCTCCAATTCGTTGAGTTGGTGGAGCCTTTTCTCTCCTGCTACTTGTAAATCAAGATTTAACTTCTTCAGTGCCTAATACGCTTTCTGTTCAAGCTCCACTAGTAGATGACATGCTTTCCCAAACAACATTCGATATGGGGACATAACGATGGGTGTTTTGTAAGCAGTCTGGTAGGCCCATAGTGCGTCATCCAATTTTTCAGACCAATCCTTCCTTGTTGATCCAACGGTTCTCTCCAAGATTCTTTTAATATCCTTGTTTGAAACTTCAACTTGTCCATTTGACTGCAGATGGTAGGCAGTGGAAACTTTATGAGTAACTCTGTATTTGGATAGGAGTGCTTCGAAGTATCTGTTGCAGAAATATGTGCCAACATCACTGATAATTTCCCGAGGTGTTCCAAAGCGAGTGAAAATATTTTTTTTACGGAATTTGATCACCACTTTTGAATCATTTGATGGGAGTGCTATTGCTTCAACCTATTTGGAGACATAGTCCACTGCAACTAGTATGTACAGGTTTCCGAACGATGGAACAAAGGGTCCCATAAAATCAATCCCTCATACATAAAATATCTCCACTTGAAGAGGTCCTTCATTTCTAATTGAAATATTTCCCATTCTCTGGCACCTGTCACATTGAAGAGAAAATAAGTAAGCATCTTTAAACATAGTGGGCCAAAACAAACCTGATTGTAGGACTTTGGCTGTAGTTTTTTTTTTCCGTTGAAGTGTTCGCCGTATGGTGATGAATGAAAATTCTGCGAGACACTATTGACCTCCTCATGTGGAACACAACGTCTTAGTAATTGATCAGCATAGTGTTTGAACAAGTACGGCTCATCCTAGATATATTGTTTGACTTTCTTGAATAATTTCTTCCGTTGCTGATGTGTCCATTCCAACGACCATTTTCCAGATACTATGTAGTTTACATAGTCAGGATACCAAGGGACATCTTGTTGTTTCATGGAAAACAACTGTTCATCTGGAAAAGTTTCTTTGATTATCAATTCATTGCCAGCTGTTTCGCCATTCTCGAGCCTCAATAAGTGATCTGCCACTTGGTTTTCAGTCCCTTTCCTGTCTCGGATCTCCACGTCAAATTCTTGCAGCAGAAGCACCGAACAGATCAATCTAGGTTTGGCATCTTTCTTCGCGATCAGATATTTGATTGTTGAATGATTTGTGTAGACCACCACCTTGGGACCCAATAGATATAAGCATAATTTATCAAAAGCAAACATAACTGCAAGAAGCTCATTTTCAGTTTTTGTGTAGTTGAGTTATGATTCATTCAAAGTTTTCTAGAGTAGTAAATGGTATGGAAAATTTTTTCTTTAGGTTGTCCCAAAACTTCACCTACATCAAAATCACTAGCATCGTACATCACCTCAAATGGAAGAGTGCAGTCTGGTGCTTCTATGATGGGGGTAGATACCAGCATTTATTTCAAGATCTCAAAAGCTTCGTGACATTCTTTGGTGAAGTTGAAAGGCATATCTTTCTCTAGCAGATTGCATAGAGGTTTAGCAATCTTGGAGAAGTCTTTGATAAATCTCCTGTAAAATCCTGCATGTCCGAGAAAACTCTGAATCCCTTTGACAGATAATGGTGGAGGTAGTTTTTCAATTGTCTCGATCTTTCCTTTGTCTACCTCGATTCCCTTTTGTGAGATTCGATGTCCCAGGACAATGCCTTCCTGCACCATGAAGTGGCATTTCTCCCAGTTGAGTACTAGGTTGGTATCTTCGCATCTTTGTAACACTTTTTCCAAATTTTGCAAACAGTGGTAGAACGAGTATCCAAAAATAGAGAAATCATCCATGAAAACCTCCATACTTTGTTCCAACATGTGTGAGAAGATGGCCATCATGCAACGTTGAAAGGTAGCAAGAGCATTACATAATCCAAATGGCATCATGTGGAAAGCAAAAGTACCACACTGATAAGTAAAAGTGGTTTTATCCTGATCTTTTGGGGCGATGGCAATCTAATTGTACCCCGAGTATCCGTCGAGAAAATAATAGAACTCATGTCCCGCCAATCTGTCTAACATCTGATCAATGAATGATAACGGGAAATGATCTTTCCTTGTTGCTTTGTTCAGCTTCCTGTAGTCCATGCATACTCTCCATCCAGTCACCGTTCTTGTTGGGCTCATTCTTTTCATTTGTGACTACAGTAATTCCTCCTTTCTTTGGCACACATTGCATAGGACTCACCCACGTGCTGTTAGAGATTGGGTAGATGATGCCGGCATCCAACCATTTGATAATTTCTTTCTTCACGACCTCCTTCATGATTGGATTTAATCTCCGTTGATGCTCCACTGTGGCTTTGTACTCGTCGTTCATCAGAATTTTGTGCATACAAAATGATGGACTAATGCCTCAAATGTCTACTATAGTCCAGCCAATGGCTTTCTTGTGTTCTCGTAACACTCTCAACAACTTATCTTCATGCTCTAATGTTAGAGATGAAGAAATAATCACAGGTAAATTAGAAGAGTTTCCTAAGAATGCATACCTGAGATGGCTCAGAAGTTGCTTCAGTTTCAGTTGTGGTGGTTTTTCAATCGAAGGCTTGATTCGCTTCTTTTTCGGTAGTTCCAAACTTTCCACTTGTAGTGTCGATTTGAAGCGAAAAGGTCTGTCAAGATAGTTGATACATTCCAAAATTTCATCATTTAGTTCGCTGTCAGTCATGTTGGTGATGCAAGATTCGAGTTTATCCGTGGGAAGTTGCATTATATAATTATCCTGGATGATACTATATACAACATCAATTCTAAAACATTCCTCCTCTTTTTCATCATTCGGTAGTTTCATGGCATTGATAACATTGGATGTAACTTATTGGTCCTGCACTTTCATGGTTAGTTCTCCTTTTTATACATAAATAACAGTTCGACCTGTAGCCAAGAATGGTCTTCCGAGGATGATAGATACATCTCTATCTTCTTCCATGTCAAAGATAATGAAATCTACAGGGAAAATAAATTTGTGAGCGATCTGTCAGCAAGCTGCAGAGTAACTGAGGTGGGTATTGCTTCTCTAATCTGTAGTTTCCTGTAAATAGACAAAAGCATCAAGTTAATGCTTACACCTAAATCACACAAAGCCTTACCAAAGTAATGTTCTCATATGGTACAAAGGATGGTGAAACTGCCAGGATCTTTCAACTTTGGGGGAAGCTCCCTCTGAATGATGGCGCTGCATTCTTCTATCAATGCTACAGTCTCGTAATCTCCTAATCTCTGCTTTCGTGATAGAATATCTTTCATGAATTTGACATAGCTGGGCATTTGTTCCAATGCTTCCGCAAATGGAATGTTGATATGCAACCTTTTGAAGATCTCCAGGAATCGAGCAAACTGCTAATCTAGTTTACTTTTCTGGAGACGCTGTGGAAAATGTTGAGGTTAAGTGAATCTTTCTCGATCATTTTCCTTTGTCTCTTTTTCCTCCATCTGTGGTTCTGGTTCGATGCTTTCTTTTGGAACTTCCTCAGTGGATGCCTTGATTCCAAAATCTTTGTTGATTTCAGTACCGCTTTTCAAAGTAATGGCTTGACATTGCTCATTCCCTCGGTTCCTATGATTTGGTTCTGTGCTGGAAGGAAGGGTACCTTGTGGTCTGTAACTGTGAGCATTAGCCAGTTGTCCTATTTGATTTTCAGTGCCTTTATAGATGCTGATTGGCTTTGATTGATTGCTGTTTGGGCTTGAAAAAAAGCATTGTACTTGGCTTCTTGCTTTTTGAATATCTCTGCAAGTATTTCTTTTATTTCTTGTTCTTTTTCATACTCATGGCCTTTGTTCTGCTGTTGGAATCCGGGTGGTGGATTGTTCTTTTGCCCTGAATAGTTGCTCCATGTGAAATTGGGATGATTCCTCCACCCTGGTTTGTAGGTGTTGGAATATAGATTGTTCCCCTGTCTATTGAAATTGTTGACATAATTCACCGTATCATCATGTTGATTTGCCTCTAGTGGTCCTCCATATGGTGAACTTATGGCACTGACGATGTTTACAACTTGCGTGCTAATTGTTTCCATGAATTTACACATCTGCTCCAGCTTGGCATTCATTGCTGTGTTGGCTCCGACTTCATGAATTCATGCTATTCGTTGAATCATGTTTCTTTCTGTTGGCCACAAAGAATTATTGTAAGTCATTTCTTCAATTAAGTCCCAGGTTTGATCTTCTCCTTTTGCCATTAAAGCTCCTCCAGCAGCCGCATCAATTGTAGTTCTCATCAGTCCATAAAGTCCATTATAGAAGGTTTTCACTTGTAGCCACTTTGCAATCTCATGGTGAGGACATTTCCGGAGCAATTCCTTATATCTTTCCCAAGCTTCACAGAGAGATTCGAAGTCATATTATACAAAGGATGCAATGTCATTCCTCAACTTTGCAGTTCTGGCTGGTGGAAATTACTTTGCAAGGAATTTGGTGGCTAGAGTGTTCCAGGTTGTGATGGAACCTGCTGGTAGTGAATGTAGCCAAGCCTTAGCTTTGTCTTTCAAGGAATATGGGAAAACACACAGTCTCTTTGCTTCTTCTGTCACTCGGTTATAATTGAATGTGCCGCAAACTTCCAGAAAGTTGCTGATGTGGGCATTAGGATTTTCAGTTTCATGCCCCCCAAACTGTACTGAATGTTGTATCATCTGAATGCATGTTTTGATGTCACACGTATTTACTGATAAATGAGGAAGTACAATACATGAAATGAAGCCGTCAACCACCGAAATAGTTCTGTCTCGAATAAGAATTGGTGGTGCAACTTCCAACGGTTCAGGTTTCATATTGATCTGTGCTTCTTGACCTTCACGCCTTTCCCTTCTCAATTGTCTGATGGTTCTTTCAATTTCTGGGTCAAACGGTCGGATTTCAACGCTTCTGGTTCTTCTCATGTAGTAACTGAGAACCTGAAACACAAGAAAACATAAATAATAAGTAAAAAGAAATTAGACACAAGTAAATGTATCTAACCCCAAAATTAATAGTAAAAGATAAATAAGTCCCCGGCAACAGTGCCAAAAACATGATCGGTGGTAAACACACACGTTATGCAAGCATATATATCGCTCAAGTAATATAAAATGTATACCTTAGCTATTAATTTAAACCGGTGATATTGGAATTTATCACACCCCTAGATTATGTATTTAGCTACGACAAATACCTAGGATTACTAAAAACTTAATTAAAAAAAACACCATAAAAAATAACTTGAAAATAAATAAAAGTAAAATTACAATAGTGAAAGAAAATGTTGGGGTTAAATGATCCACTTTTAATATTTCAAAATTATAAATCTCCCTTATTGTCAACGTTTACCAATTAATTTATTATATTTAACCAGACCATAAAGGCGAAAATTCCATTTGTCTCAATTAAGTCCAACCAACCATATAGGCGGTAACAAGTTTGTTACCTAAACCGACCATATTGGTGGAAACTATGTCTGGAATGTAAAACCGACCATATAGGTGGTAACTAATTAATCCAAATTTTAATTAAAATAAGGGAGATTAATCTAATTTATTATATTAAAAGTATTACCTTGTCAGCCCAGCAGAATGAGATAACCTGCTCATGCTGTAAATGAAAACACACAAAATTTTATTAATTAAATAAAAAGAAAATACAAGAAAACTTAAATAAATATACAATACCCTTTCCTTTAGGTTTTCATGGAGAAATTCCTCCAAAGAAAGCATGAAAAACTTACAAAGTTTAGCTTGGTATTTATAGGCAAATCTAAAGGCTTCCACCAATTTCTCCACCACTTTCTCCATCAAACATGGCACCAAACATGGCATCAAACATGGCACCATGTTTGGTGGAAGTTTGACAATTTCCATTTTTTATTTGACTTTAATAATTACGCATAATACACTTGCAGATATTTTATCAATTTCGGTCATGAAAACATCAAGATTCGAAATTATTATGAACATCAATATTGTAAATCTTTGAGTTTTCGTTAATCTAGAACGTGAATCACCTTAATCTGATATCGGAGTAGAAAGTTATGGCAAAAATATGAAAATTGCGCAAAGTTAAAATTTCTGAAATCGTACTTTGTTAGAACGCCATTTCAAGTTTTCAACCTCCAAAATCCAAATGTAAAGTCCATTTTTTGCCCTTATTTGTTCCACATTTCGTCCTGATTGATTCTATTGATTCCTGATTTTATTTATCTTTAAAATAAACTAAAACACATCAAAGTGTTCATAATACTCGAGAAACTATACAAAATATTAAGTAAAAAGAGCGGTAAATATTGATATATTTTCCTCTCATCAATACTCTCTCTACAAGATCTATAGAGGAATCGGGAAAGAAAGTATGAAATTTCTTCAACTAGATGCTTCAATTTATAGACAGATTTTGGTCGGCGCGTCGTGATGCCAAGGCTTCCACGCGTCATGACGCGATTGCCACGATGGGGACACATGTTGAGAGAATAGTGCATTCGGCGGTGTCTTTTTTTATTAGGCGCGTCGTGACGTGCCAAATTTTCCACGCGTCGCGACGCGAGTTCCACGATAGGGACATGTGTTGAGAGAATTGCTCGTCTGACGATGTCTTTATTTTATTAGGCGCGTCGCGACGCGCCGTCATTTCCGTGTCGCGATGCGGAAGCTGAATTTCCATTTTGCCCTTTTTCAAGTCTGGTTTGTCCTGCCGAGCTTCCGAAGAGTATTTTACTTATCAAAGAACATAAAATAACACAGTAAAAACACCCAAAGAATAACTTAAAATATTATTTCACAAATGTGTCAATTTAAGGGGATTAGGGTAACTATAAGTGTAAAATTATTGACTTATCGTATAATAAATATGCACTTTTTAGTATTCATCAGGTGGTGTAGGAGAAGATAGGGCAAGACCAGTGGTTCAGACTGATGATGCAGTAGCTGCGGGTTTACAGCATAACCAGTGCTCCGTAGAAGCCCTTGCTCAGTTGATTACACGACATCAGAAGCCTCCAGGTCCATAGCCGAGAGCTGCAGAACCCACAGTTCCCATTCCACCTCCACCGTAGAACCTTCATTAGCTCACCAGACAATAATTATCAAAGTTAGACCATATGCTATCATTTTTCAAGCACGACCCTCCACCTTAACTCATGGACTCCATCTAGAAGCAGTTCAAGCACCGCAGCGTCGGGAGCTGCTAGATTCTTTGTATGATTTTCAGGAGTAGAGTCCTCCCCTGACCCATATAGATTTATTGAGGAGTCAGACCATATATGTACCACTTTGGGATGTTCATTAGAGAGGGCAGTTGAGTTAGTCAGCTTCCAGTTGAGGGATGTAGCAAATACTTGGTTTATGGCTTTTTGAGATGGTCGGCAGCGAGGTGTTCCTCCATTGACTTGGGCTGAGTTCAATATATCATTATTTTCTAGATTTCTGCCATAAAATGTTAGAGATGCCATAGCTAGAGAGTTTGAGTAGTTAGTTCGGAGGGATTAGATGACAGTTTCTCACTATGATATATAGTTTACCTGACTGTCCCAGTACGCCACACATTTGGTTGGTTCTTAAGAGACGAAAGTGAAGAGATTTGTTAACGGGCTGCGAGATTATCCATTTCCGTCCATCCATTTTACATAGACCACTATCTATACCTAGGTTCTGGATGCTGCTCTCCAAATTTGAGGTGCGCGTTAGGGAGAGGCAGGCAGAGAGAGATTCTCGGAAGAGGCCAGGATAATTTCTTGCTATGGAGCCTGCAAGGGAGTTGTAGATACCGTTGTACGAATATCAGATGCTGGATATCTTCATCGAGTGCCTTACCGAGACATGTCATCTTTAGCTTGCTCCGACAGAGGTCCTCTTCTCCCTTAGCTATGACACATGTCATCTTGCTGCTTCGGCGGATGAACTTTGTCTAGGAACGGCATATCAAAAGGTTTGGAACCCAAGCTTAGTATGGCATAATCTATGATTCGAATACTCATCAGAGGAGAGAGTTCGGCCACAACAGGGTGGTCCGAGTACACATCAACATATGTCCACCCCTCCCACAACACGTCGAGATATAGCTCTGGTCAAGGGGAGTGCAGACCGCAAGCCTACTCAGAGTGCCACCTCTCATGCAGTTTCTTCTCCGTCGATAGCCCAGCCGGGGCGGAGTCACCCAGTATGTATAATATGTGGACGACCTCATTCAAGAACTTGTAGATGATGGAACAAAGGTTGTTATCGATGTGGATAGATGGGTCATCTGAAGATGGATTGTCCAGTACCAACAGATCAGTTGCCACCTTCCAGTGCCACTCCATCGGTACCCCAACCTCAACCTAACATGAGTATGAGAGGAGGAGAGAAAAGGTCAGTAGATAGTGGTCAGACATCAAGAGGAATGGGACAACCAGTGGGTGACCGAAGACATTCTTCCACTAATAGAGATCAGGGTAGAGTGTATACTCTCACGCCTCAAGATGCTCAGGAATCTATTATAGTTGTCACATGTATACTATCAGTTGGTTCAGTGCGTGCTAGAGTATTGTTTGATTCGGGTGCTACTCATTCGTTCATATCACCGTATTTTATTACTTTCTTAGGTAGAGATATTGAGCCATTAGATTCACCTCTCATCATAGCTACACCTGTTACACATGGAGTGAAGGCTTAACTAGTTGATATTGATGGACACACGTATTTTGTTGATTTGGTGGTGTTGAGTATTTTGGGTTTTGATGTCATATTGGGGATGGATTAGTTAGCTTCGTATCATGCGATATTAGATTTCTCGGAGAAGACTGTTACCTTGCATACTCCTGATCAACCGGTTAATATTTATCAGGGGATATGAGTGTAGTACCTCATAATTTAATATCGGTGATGCATGCGTTTAAGCTCATTCGAATGAAAAACATGGGTTACTTAGCCTATGTGACAGATATTATAGTGGAAGCAAAGGGCATTGAGCTCATCAGTTGAAGATTAGTGAGAGTGATTTACCAAAGACAGTCTTTCGGACTAGATATGGACATTACGAGTTCTTGGTAATGTCATTTGGCTTGACTAATGCCCCCGCGGCTTTCATGGCTCTGATGAATAGGTTATTTAGACAATTTCTAGATAGATTTTTGATAGTTTTTATTGATGATATTATGGTGTATTCACGGAGTGAACATGAGCACGCAAAGAACTTGCACCAGGTGCTACAGACGTTGAGAGAACACAAGCTATTTTCCATGTTCTCTAAATGTGACTTTTGGTTGTCTAGTGTTGTGTTTATGGGGCATGTTGTGTCAAAAGAAGAAATCAATGTCGACTCTTAAAACATTAAAGCCATCCAAAATTGGCACCGACCTACAAGTGTGACAAAGATTTGTAAGATCTTGGGTTTTGCAGGATATTACTGAAGGTTGTAGAGAATTTCTCCAAAATAACTGCTCCGTTAACGCGACTGACTCAGAAGAATGTGAAGTTTGAGTGGTTAGATGCTTGTGAAAAGAGTTTTCAGGAGCTCAAGCGATGATTAACTACTACTCTTGTTCTAGCCCAACCAATAGGATCATGAGGGTTTATGGTGTAATGTAATGTTTCTAGAGTTGGATTGAAATGTGTACTGAAGTAAAGATGGAAAGTTATTACCTATGCTTTTAGGTAGCTAAAACCCTATGAACAGAACTATCCAACTCATGATTTAGAAATGGTAGCGATAATATTTGCCTTGGAGGTAGGGCGACATTACTTGCTGTAAAAAGTTTGAGATTTTCACTCACCACAAGAGTCTCAAGTATATCCAGAGTCAAAAAGATCTTAACTTGAGACAGAAGTGATGGATTGAGTTACTGAAGGATTACGATTGTTCGATTCAATATCAGCATGGCAAGGCTAATGTGGTAGCAGACCCCTTAAGCAGGATATCCATGGGAAGTTTAGCTCATTTACCGATTGAGAGGTGGCATCCAACTAGACAAATGCAGAAATTATTCTAGGTGGAGTGAGTTTTCAAGAAACCACCCAAAAAGCATTGCTAGCATAGATACAGGTCTGATCCACCCTGATAGACGACATCAGAGTAGCCTAGGAAGCAGACCCTCAACTTCAGCAGGTTAGAGATAGATTAGAGCAAGAAGAGGATGATGAGAATTCTATAGATGCCGAGGGCCTCTTTAGAAAGCAAAATAGAATTATTATTCCCCAAATTCCAAAGTTAAGATGTTCGTTGTTGAAGAAAACTCATCACTCTTCCTGATATTAAGGGATCACTAAACTTTACTTTACCATGATATTAAGGATCTCTATTTATGGGATGGTATGAAGAAAGATGTAGCAGAGTTTGTTGCAAAATGCCTCATTTGCCAGCAAGTTATTGTAGAGCATCTGAGGCCCCCAGGGAAACTTTAAATTTTAGATGTTCTGGAATAAAAATGGGAAAATATTACCATTGATTTCATAGTTGGGCTTCCATGTACTCCGAAAGGGTATGACTTTATATGGGTGATTGTGGACAGGTTGACCAAGTCTGTGCATTGTCTTCCAATAAAGACTAATTATATAGCAGCCCAGCATGCCAAACTGTATTTGGATGAGATAATGTCATTACATGGTGTACGTATCCCAATAATCTATGATCGGGGTTCCCAATTCACATCCAAGTTTTGGCAGTCATTTCAAGAAACCTTGGGTTCCCAACTATACTTTCATATGGCTTTCCACCCTCAAACGGATGGTCAGTTAGAAAGGACCATACAGATTTTTGAGGACATGTTATAAGCCTATTTGATCAAGTTTGAGGGTAGTTGGGACCAACAATTGCCACTTATAGAGTTTGTATATAACAATAGTTATCAGAAAAGCATTCAGATGGCGCATTTCGAGGCTTTGTATAGTCTGAAGTGCAGATCCCCAGTGAGATGGTTTGAAACTGGGGAACAAAAGTTACTTGGGCCTGATTTGGTATAGGAAGTAGTAGAGAAAATGAAGCTAATTAGAGAAAGGATCAAAATAGCTCAGAGTCGCCAGAAAAGTTATACAGATCACCTGAGGAGAGACTTGGAGTTTCAGGTAGGAGACTCGATGTTCTTGAAAGTATCTCCATTTAATTGAGTTATGAGATTTGACAGGACGGGTAAGCTCAGTCCTAGATACTTCAGATTGTTTCAGATACTTCGTAGAGTTGGAGGGAGAGCATATGAGCTGGCGCTTCCACCTAATATGGATATGATACATCATGTGTGTCATGTATCTATGTTGCAAATATTTGCATGATGAGTCTAATGTGTCGGAGCCCCAAGCAGTTGATGTTCGCCAAGATTTATCGTATCTAGAGCAGCCAATAGCTATAGTTGATAGAGAGACGAGGAATTTACGATCTAGATGGATACCCTCAATCAATGTGGTTTGGCAGCACCACAAGGGACATGAGTCCACATGGGAGCCAGAAGAAGCTATGAGGGAGCAATACCCCCAGCTATTCACAGAAGAAGGTACGCTCTATACCTTTAGGTGTGTTGATTCGAGGACAAATCATTTTAAGGGACGAGAATTGTAACGACTCAAAATTAAATAACTCAACTAGGGTAGTAAATTGACGACTTGGATAATTTTTTCTCCGAACATTAGCGGAAATTCAAGAGACGACTTAGTGGGCGAAATCTTAATTCAGACCCAACTAATTTTATTACATATGTGGGCCATAAGTAAAGTTGGAATAAGATTAGCCCAAGTTAAGGCCTAACAAGGATTCCACATTTTTTGCCCAAGTCCCCTATTTTCTAGAGAAGTCCATAATTTCTTAGAATTTTTAGACTTTCTCTAGTTTTGTTTTAGAAACAAAGAGAATTAGAGAAACAACTCATTTTTGTTCCATTGGCCGTGTATGGTAGAGAGGAAAAAAGAAGATGATTTGTATCTTCCCAGCAATTACCAAGAACAACCTGGAGTAATCCACCACCAATCAAGCCTAAGAAGGAGAAAAAGAAGCTTGGAGACTTTATTAGTGAAGAAATACTTGAATTCAAGGTGAGTAAAGCTTGACCCAAATCTTGATTTGTTGAGTTTAATGATTTGATGATTGTATTATGGAGAATTCACAAATTAAATAATTCAAAAGGAAATAAAAAAAAAATTAACTTGTTACGAAATAGGTTGAGATACGTTTCAGGAGTGGAAATTCCTTACACAACTATCTCACACCAATTTCACCTGATTAGTCAAATTAAAAATACAAATTTTTTTTTATATATTTTTAAATTTTTTTTGAATTTTTGAAAATTTGTTGACTAAAAATCAAGTAAAAACAACATAACAAAAAATAAAAATAAGATACTAGTTAACTATTCCCCTCCCCCAAACCTAATTGAGACATTGTCCCCAATGTCTAAAAAAATAGAAGAAGAGTTTAGAGGATTTTACCCTGTTAGTTGGTATTCTACGTCTAAAAAGAAAATTAACGGTTAAGATCCAGATTTATCCGACACTTCTTACCACGATCATTATCGGACCAGTTTATCTTAGAAAGAATAGGGTCAATTTGTGGTTCAAAGGCTAAAAGTTGGTCAATTAAATCATGGGCAGTTCTGGCAGTGAAGAGGATATCTTTTACAGGTTTTGACACGAACCCATTTCTCCAGGCATCATCAAGAAACACACAAAAAAGGCATAAAATCCATCAAATTTAAACAATCCAATTGGTTTATGGTGTATGTTCAAGTTTGCCCAAGATATTACTGTAAAAATTTCCTCCATCGTGCCCAAGCCACCTAGCAAAGAAATAAAAGCATCAGCATGGTTAATCATTTCCACCAGTTGTTCAGACATACCTCGCACAATAACTTCCTCTCCATTTGATGGTCCTATAAGATTCGCCTCTGACAAAGGTTTTGGGAATATTCCCATAACTTGACTACCTACTTCCTGTACAGCCCTTGAAACGTACCACATTAGTTCAAGATTGCCACCGCCATATACTAAGTGCATATTCCTTTCAGCTATTACTTTACCCAATTCCTGTGTTACCGTAATGAATTCCGGTTTAGAACCAACACTAGTACCGCAAAACACAAAGATGTTTAAAACTCGTCTTCTTGAAGTTGCTTATATTTTTTTTTCTCAACTCTGGATGTCTTCAAGCGTGCAATGATGAGCTGAATTTATAGAACCTGAAAAAAGGTGAGTAATAATAACACAAGTACCTGCCAAATACCAATTATTAGCTAAACAGTAAAATATATCGTGAAAGTAAAAAATCTGGATCCTGTCGTAGAAAATAAAAGAAAATAACAAAATAAATCATAATTATTAGTTAAAGACAAATAAATAATAATATTTACAAGAAGTAACCGCTTGAATAACGTCTATGCGTCAGGGACAAGTTTGCCATCCAATTTTCTTATTAATTGGCAAACGGGGGTCTTTTAATGTCAGAATCCCGAGACTTAAATGTTGTATTTCTTTTCGAAATTGTGCATATAACATGTGAATTTTTTTATGCACATATCCATTAGGACGTGTCTCAAGAGTCAATGATATGTCATCCAAAGACTCCTTACTCAAGCCATCCTTAATAAATTTAATTTTATCTTCACGGTTATCAGACACCATTCCTAAAGAATGACAATGAGTATTACATGTCATGCGTGCACATTTATAGCAAACACCCATTCTTTTAGCTCTTCTCTTTTGAGTATAGGTGCTTCTTACTAAACTAGACAGATATGAAATAAAAGAGTCAGAAGACTCACCTGCGAATCGGACTTGTGCTTCAATAATCCAACGAATGTCATTAGGAATACCTTTGATCATCAGAAGTAAACATCTTTAAACAGAGTGGGCCAGAACAAACCTGATTGTAGGACTTTGGCTGCAGTTTTTTTTTCATTGAAGTGTTTGCCATATGGTGATGAATGACAATGCTGTAAGACACTATTAACCTCCTTCTGTAGAACACAGCATCTCAGTAATTGATCAGCACAACGTTTGAACAAGTACGATTCATCCCAGACATAGTGTTTGACTTCCTTGAAGAATTTCTTTCGTTGCTGATATGTCCATTCCAATGGCCATTTACATGATACTATGTAGTTTACATAGTCAGGATACC